>LZPO01034958.1:68278-102823 GCA_001675575.1 Neotoma lepida
ACACACACCAAGAATCCCTATTCTGGGAGGATTCTGCAAGGGAAGGCTCTCTAGAAAGTAGGAAAGAGAACAGGAAAGAAAAGGGAGGAAGGGGAGAAAGGACACAACCAGCTGCTGTCTTGAAACCATCACTCCTGCCATACCACTGTAAATACTCACAGGAACACCTATGCTAATAATCATCTCTGGGGCCCTTCAGCCACCCACTCAAGACCAGTTCTATGAGGCCAGTGCAGAGGAGAGCACTACAGAGTACCAGTCAGAAACTGAAGGCAATGAAACTCTGCAACATCTGAGAAGGGATGCATGTTGCATAAAACTTGTTCCCAGCAAGCAACACCTCTATCTAGCATCTGAAGTCTGCTTTCTGCAAAATGTGCAACCATCTAATACAGGTCACCTAACCATTGCAGACTCCAGCAAAAGAAAAGCCGCCTCTTTGGTGTCAGATAATCTGCTCCTGAATGTAAGCTTAGCAGATATAATTAGATTCACAAGACGGTTTGTGGCTACCAGCAGAGACAAGTAACATGAATTAACCCTATCCTGGCTTGTCCCCCACAAAATGGTTTGCAATCCAAGACAGTATCATCAGAAATTACTGGAGTGAGATTAAGAATAAAGTGGCAAGTGTACTTCACTGTAAAGAAAACTAACATAAATTTGGAAAAAGATTAAAAATATATTTATGGTGTAATATTTAAAAGTAATGTTCCCTAGGGTTCACGGATATATTTTGATTGTTTTTGTATTACTGGAAATTGAACCCATGACTTCACACATGCTAGACAAGCACTAATTACTGAGCCATATCCCCAGTTCTTCTTTGTGTTTATTATTTTGAAACAGTCTGTCAATAAACTACCCAGGCTGCCATTAAACTCACTCTGTTGCCCAGGCTGAACTCTCTAGATCCTTGTGCCTCTGCATCCCTCAGCTTTTTCCCCCAACTGAGTGGCCAAACCAATGCAGCCATCCAATGAAACAGCCAGTAGCCTTCTGTGAAAATCCTAGAGCCCAGATCCATGCCTGCCCTACCGATGAGATATCCAACTGCAAAATTTTACATGGAGAACAGAGCAGGTGACAATTAAATACATATTGAAAGACTACATAACATTGCAAAGGGACACAACGAAACACCAAACACCCTTAAAACCAAAGAACAGGTAGGCATGCTGTACCCAACCTGTCATAGCCCCACCAATCTGGCTCCTATAGCATCCCCCATCCTACTCATGAGCTGGAATGCCACCTGGACATTATGAATAAGAACATGTGCTCTTGCTGGAGATGATAGCTGATGTTCTTTTTTCCCGGTTACCCCTGAGAAAAGTAGTCATTCTCTTTTGTCTGTGGAAGAATCTTCACTGGGGATCAGATATCACCATGTCCCTCCAGGAATCACTGTCCGGACACTGCTTCTCAATGAGGACAAGATTACTGGGGCCTTGTGAAACAAGATGCCATTGCTTTGTTAAACTGGCCTATTGAAATCTCATCCTCTTAGGTGGGTCCCACACACTAAGATAAAAGGAGCACAGGAAATAAAAGCAGGGAGCAGCTGTCATTAAGGGGCGGGGAGTCTATGCAGGGACTACTATTCAAATGTTAACAGTCGCCACCAGCTCTCACCTGAGGTAGGGAGGTGCAATAAGGCAAAGGATGGCTCAACATAATCTATTACTTGTTCATAATCTTTAGCAGGGTAACATATTTATGTGTTTGCAGCTTAGGCTATGAGTCACTTTCAAAGTGACTTTTTGTGAGCTAGACTCTGCCTTGGGTGCTCAGAATCAAACTTGGGCCTTAGGTGCTGAGCACATGCTTTACTATGGAGCCACACCCCAGAACTTAAAGTTTTTGTGAGAAGGCATGATCCATGTTGGAGCTCAATACAAAATACCAGTAAATACTAACCAATCCACAGGGACAGAAAGCAGATTAAGTGGTTGCCTGGAGCATGAAGAAAAAAGTCAGTGAGGAAATTCAAACTTAGAGAAGAATATATGCTAGTTTTAAGAGCAACTGGTGCATTTGTAATAAAGACCTGTTACTCTGGAGTATTAAAAGGCTTTACTATGTATATCTTTAAGATTTACTATGTATATCTTTAAGATTAACAGTAATTATTCTAAGAAACTGAGACATAAGTCCTAATATGAACTAATTTATCAGCTTGGGACACTTCCTTCACATCTCTAAATAGCATCATGTCAAACTTGAACAATATTTACCTCTATTACCTACAATTCATATAAAATTATTTCCGAAAAATTTAAAACACTATGTTTCAAGCTGGGTGGTAGTGGTGAACACCTTTAATTGTAGCACTCAGGAGGCAGAGACAAGTAGTGGATCTCTGTGAGTTCAATGCCAGCCTGGTCTTCAGAACAAATTGCAGGACAGACAAGTCAGTTACACAGACAAAACAAACAAAAAAATCTCAAAATCCAAAACACAAAAGTATGTTTCAAATAAATGCTTGAATAAACTGCTTTGTTTTAAAATCTTGTTACTTAAACTATTCAATTTTATCTAAAGCAGGTAACTGTCTACACTCCTCATTTAAAGGAAACAGTATGCAGAATACAAAACAGGAGTTCTCCATAGTGGCTTCCATCAGTCCTTCAGGACAAAAGTTTAATTCCTCTTACTCAAATCTTTTATTTATCTTTTTGGCTACTCCAGCCAGTAAATGCTCTATGGCCTCCTTTCTTTGCTTCCTATGTGGCAATGACATATTTTAAACAGGCTTTAGTCCATATATTGATATACTAGATTTATAATTCTAGTTCAAAAACAAATTATACCAAGAACATTAAGACATATATGTAGCAATGTCCACTTTACCTCATAACTATAGAAATGCAAAGTAAACAATAAAACTATTTTTCTCCCACCAAACCTATAGACAGACAGACAGACAGACAGACAGACACACACACACACACACACACACACACACTCCAAACAAAAGAAACACTCTACACTAGATTTGACACCAAAAGAAGTGGACTGAGAAATTTGTTCTGTATTTCTGTACACACCTTCTAACTCAAAAATTCCCTTGCTAAGCTTGGTGTGGTGCTGTGTGCCTTTAATACCAGCACACTGAAGGCAGAAGTAGGTGGATCTCTTTGAGTTCAAGGTCATCCTGTTCTACACCATAAGTTCAAGGCCAGCCAGGGCTACAGAGAGAGACTCTGTCTCAAGGAAAAATAAATAAAAAATTTTATGCTCAGAATTCAGATGCTCAAAGTTGTTGCAGGGATTTGAAATTTGTGTCTTCCTCATTCAAAAGTCAAGTTAGTCAAAGAGTGAGAGTTCTAGCCCTTCAGAACCAGGGAGTGAGGTTTAGGAGGCAGTGACAATTCTTAGAGGCAAAGTATGACTCCTAGTCTAGAATTCATATCCTCTCATGACCATCACTTGATTAAGAATAACTGCATCTCATGACAACAAAGGACTTTTGTACTGGCTAGTTTTATGTCAATTTGATACAAATTAGAGTTATCTGAAAGGAGGGAACCTCAAGTGAGAAAAATGCCTCCATAAATTCCGGCTGTAGGACATTTTCTTGATCAGTGATTGGATGGGGGAGGGCACAGCCCATTGTGGGTGGTGCCATCTCTGGGCTGTTGATTCTGGGTTCTGTGAGAAAGAAGGCTGAGTAAGCCATGGGAGCAAGGCAGTAAGAACATTCCTCCATGGCCTCTGCATCTACTTCTGCCTCCAGGTTCCTGCCCTGTTTTGAGTTCCTGTCCTGACTTTCTTCAATGATGAACAATAATGTGGAAATGTAAGCCAAATAAACCCTGTCCTCCCCAAGTTGCTTTGGTCACGATGTTTCATCACAGTAATAGGAATCATAACTAAGACAACTTCCTTCTGAGGGGTCATGAGGTAATCAAGGAATTATACATTGATGATAACTCATTCCAACTTCCTCAAATAGATCAGAAACTATCATTCTGAGATTGTATCTTCTGAGCTATAAGGACTAATTAAAAGAGTGTTAAGGACTAGAAGTACTGCAGTTCAGTGATAGAGTACTTGCTTAGCACATAGCAGGTTCTGGGTTTGATGCCCAGCACTGCCAAAACATAAACAAAAGGTATTCAAAAGTGTATCTTGATTAGAAATGAGAGTTGATAAATGATATACAAAAAACAGTTTTCTTTCCTTGTTTCTTTTTTTTTGCATGTGTACATGTGCCGACATGTGTTGGACTGGACATGTGGTATGTGGAAGTTTAAGAGTTTGATGTCTGGTATCTTACTCATCACTGTCTACCTTATATATTGAAGCAAGGAAATGTTCTTCTAGTTGAACCCAGAGCTCACTAATTTGGCTAATCTAGCTAGCCAGACTGCTCCAGGGATCCCTGTCTCTGTTTCCTAAGTGCTGAGGATTTGAATTTCAGTCCTCACACTTGTGTGCTTTACCCACTGAACCACCTCCCCAGGCCCCCTCTTTCATCTCTAAACCTCCATTTTGGATTCTACCTGTAGCTTAAAAACAAAAAAAGGGGGAGAGGGAGAAAGAAAGGGGGATTTGTTCCTTAGAAGTATGTTTTTCAATGTGTGCTAAAAACTGAAGTAACTGCTTGACTTAACATTTTTTGAGACAGGCCCTAATTATACATAATTATATGTTAAGGCCTTATTGGCCTTGAACTCACAGCAATACATCTACTTCTGCTTCTCATATACTGGGACTGAAGGCATGCACTACCACACTCAGCTTAACGTTTTAATTAAATCAATGACTTTACTGATTCTATCAAAGAAGACATGTAGCCAGGCTCAGAGGTGCATGCCTGTAATCTCTGAAAACAATAGAGTACAATCTTTCTCATGGTACCTGGGAGTACTGTTTGTTTTTTAAGACTTATTTATTATGTATACAATGTTCTGCCTGCATATATGCCTACAGGCCAGAAGAGGGCACCAGATCTCATTACAGATGGTTGTGAGCCACACTATATGTGGTTGCTAAGACTTGAACTCAGGACCTCTGGAAGAGCAGCTAGTGCTCTTAACCACTAAGCCATCTCTCTAAGCCACGAGTACTGTTTTTATCCTATACATAAAAGCATCATGTTACTAATTTAATTTTCTTAGAATCATCTAACCTCCTACCCTCAGTCTAATTTAAAGGAACAGGCAGTTTGCTCCCCAAGTATCTGTTATCTGCATCTGTGATGCAACCACTCTCATGCATAAGAATCAAAACAAGCACCCCACCACCTTCTATGAACAATAGGCAACATATCCCCTCATTGGGGGCAGAATGTCCCCCATAGGCTTATGTTTTGAAGGCACCTTTGGGAGGTGGGGTCTGGCTAATTGGAAGGTTACTGAGAACAACAAGCCTTTGACAGTTTTAGCTCAGCTCTAGTTCTGATTTATCTTTTCTGCTTTTTGGTCAGCAAAAATGTGAAGGAGGAATCTATAAAATACTTCCATCACTATAAAACCCATTCCTTCTCTACTATGATGGGTACAAATCTTTTGAGACCTTAAGCCAAAAAGTAATCTTTCCTCCTTTAGGTTGTTACTGTCAGGTATTTTTGTCATGGAGACTTAAAAGTTTAGGCCACTTAGAGAGTATTTAAAGCATGTGAGAGGATGTGCCTAGATTATATACAAATATGATGGCATTTTTCAGAAAGGCCTGAAGCGTGTGTAGACTCTGGTATCCGAAAGGGGGATCCTGGAACAGTCTCTAGAAGCTAATGAGGGAAAACTAATTGTAAGTTCACAGGCACACTGAGATCCCTAACATATAGAAAAGCCACATGGGCTTGTAATTTTAACATTCTACTCCTTATTTGTCTTGGTGAAGAAAAAAGAGGCACATATCTCACCTTTTGACCACAAGCTTCAGGGTCTTGTGGGAGCCTTTCACCAGGCAAATTGCTTCTTGTCTGAACCCTGAGAGATTCACATCATTGATACCCACGATCTCATCTCCAGCTAGTAGCTTGTCCACTGCTGCAGCTTTGCTTCCTTCTTCAATCTGTAACACAGAAGGGGGTTCCATTAATATCCCTGAGCCATAGCAAGTTCCTCCAATGCAGCTGGAAATATAACATGTACAGGGTTCAAGCAGGTTACAGTTTTAGGATTACCTAGGAGTTAAAGGACCTAGGAAGCCTGGGGCAAACAGGCTCTAGAAGCTGACCTCATTCCCACTGCAGGACCAGGGTCACACTAATACAATGGTACTTCTTAATCTGCATCCCTCATCCTAATTAGTCCCCCAGGACACAAGTTCACTGAAAAAGGAATGGGAAGACTCAGAAACCCATATAACCAAAAACAAAGGAACCAAAACCAGATTCATATTCTAGAATTCCTTCATCTGAACAATACTTTGGATCATTCTTACTATTTCTTAATTATTCCTCATACATTAATCCTGTACCTTGTTTTAGCAACATTTTTGAGATATAATTCAAATTCAATACATTCACTTATAAAAGCCATACATTTTTTACAGCCTTTAGTTCATTCAGAGTTGCACAGTCACCATCAATTTCAGAACACTTCCTTGACCCCAAGAGAAACCACTGCTCATTAAGCAGTATGGTTATAATATTCCTAATCACTTTTTTCCTTTTCTTTCTTTCATCCAGCATGTGAGAATGAACCCAGCCCCACTGAGCTATGTCCTCAGTACTATCTATTCATCACTCATTCATTCACTGAGAAAGGATCTCACTATGTAGTCCAGGGTAGCCTTGGATTTACTTTTATAGACCAGGCAGGCCTTGAACTTATGATCCTTCTGCCTCAGATTGCAGAGTAGCTGGGATTTCAGGCCTATACTGCCACCACCACATCCACTCTCTTAAGTCTACAATTTCCCTGCTTTGGAAAGTTCACATAAATTGTGTCATATAATGTATGTGACCTTTTAATGTTTAGTTTCTGTACTTTAGCATAATACTTTCCGTATGCATCTGTGTTATAGCATGTCATTACTTCATTGAATTTTATGACTAAATAATAATCTATGGTATGAACAAAGCACATTTTATTTATAGATTTATCAGCTGATAGTCATTTAAATTGTTTCTATTTTTAGTGATTATGAATAATGCTTCTATAAGTATCAGTATACCAGGTTTTATGTTGATATATTTTCATTTCTGTTGGGTATACCTACAAGAAGAAATGATGGGTCCTATGGTAACTATATTTAATATTTTTGAGAAAATATCATTTAAAAAAACAATAACATTCTATTTTTCAGAGGTAGTCCACAAAGATTCTGAATTGTCCATATGCTTGTTATAACCTATATCTTTACTACAGTCCTAATCAGATTATGTCATGCTATGTATATTAAGAGAGTCATCATTAATCAGTGCTAAAAACATCCTGCACTAAGGTGATGTGGGCTCAGTAGTAGAGCACTTGCCTGGCACGTGTAAGGCCATTGGTTCCATCCTCAGCACAGGAAAAAAAAGGCACACGTACACAAGGTTTGAATATCACCTTTTATAGCTGCTACCTTAAAAAAATACAGATCATTGAACCTTTAGCCAATTATCTGATCTAGTACTTAAACCACTTAGTAGTAACTAAAACCTAGTTGGGCTAGCAATTAACTACAGATCCATAAATATACTTATCTTCTGCACAAGTGGTTGGATAGCAAATAGTCATTGACCAAACAAAATCCAGCCAGGGGACTTGACTGTCCTTGTTATCTGTTAATAAATCTTACCAGAACATAAATACACAATTAGATAGTGCCATGAATCACCACTAACTTTTAGGCCCACAAAGCCAAATATATTTTCTACTTTGCTTATTACACCCTCCTCCCCAAAAATTCCTGAAAAGAAACAAGAAGCTGCAAAGAACCCCAGTGTTCTTTGCACCATCAAACAAATGACTGGTGGTACTCAGTACACAGTCTGTTAGCTGACTTGTTTGTTTTGAGATAAGGTCTCATTATATAACCTAGGCTGGTCTCACACTCAGGATCTTTTGCCTCATATTTTGTGGTGGTGCACACTCTTTATAACAGCACTGAAGAGACTGAAACAAGAGATTGCTACAAGTTTTAGGTCAGCCTGAGCTACAAAATGAGACTCTGTCTCTAAATAATTAAATAAACATTTCTACACATTTTACTAAACTCTCTACCAAGTCCCTAGGAGAACTGAAGTTTTATGCTACAAAGGCAATTATCCACTGCAGGCCAATATCACACACAAAATTAAAATAGTACTCCTAGCTTGTCCTAAAGGAGCAAATCTGTAATTTTAGCTACTCAGGAGGCTTAAGCAGTAACTTACCAGCCCTTGTTCCCAAACAAAAAACAAAAACTGGGCGGGGACAGCAAGATAGTTTAGGTGACAAAGGTGCTTGTTGTCAAGCCTGATGAACAGATTTTGATCCCTAGGACCTACATGGTAAAAAGAGAGAAGCAACATCCACTCAATGGAAGGAGAGAACTGACTCCTGCAAGTTGTCCAGAGTTACTTAGAGAGACAGAGACAGAGACAGAGAGACAGAGAGAGACAGAGACAGACAGACAGACAGACACACACACGAATGAATGAAAGAAAGAACGAGTGAAATTTGAATTTTAAAAAAAAGAGTTGGGGACATAGTTTAATGGTGAAGCACTTGTCTTCATGCACGAGGCTCCAGGTTCAAGCAAACACTCCTAGCAAAAACAGGAAGTAGTCCATCCAATAATAACTCACTTCGAAAGTTGAAACAACTTTTTTTTCTTTTTGAGAGAGGATCTCACTGTGTAGCTCTGACTGGCCTTGCTGTATAGACAAAGTTGGCCTCAAATTCACAGAGATCCACCTGCCTCTGCCTCTCCAGTGCTGGAATTAAAGATATGTGCCACCAAGCCCAGCAAGTCTAGACAATTTTATCCCAATGTCGTAACAAACATATTTAATTTATACCTGACTCAAGACCACACACTCAGCCATAAACGCACAGCCAAAATGCACGTGACCTCTAAAAGAAATTAAGTTTTGACAAATCTCATGTGAAAGACTTAGGAGCACCCAGGTGGAAAAGCATGTTGACAAATGGTTGTCTAATGGAAGGACCCAAGGAAAGGCATCCTACATGTGGAGTGACTAGAAACAGGGCATATTTAAAGCCTGGAGGTGTGATTAGGGGTACCAACGGAGACAACTTAGATGTAACATAGACCGTGGAGGACGGATGGATAAAGAGGAAGAACAAACATCAAGAACAGATCCTGGACTGCTGACAGTGATGGAAGAGAAGACAAGCCAAAACCCAGGAATACAAGACTATAGCTGGAATCACTCCCCTGATGCCAGCTGGCAGAAGAATCTCAACATCAGACCCTTCAATCTGGTAGGAATCTGGGTCCCTGTATGGTGAGCTGAGAAACAGAAACTATTTTGAACCTTGCTACTAAATAATTATGCATTCCAGATGCAAACAACCCAAATGTCCATTAACAGGTGAATACATAAGTAAAATGTATACATATACAATGACATGCTATCTAGCCTTTTTTAAAAAGTGGGATTGAGATATAGCTCGGAGGTAGGGTACCTGCATGACATGCATAAGATCTGAGTTTCCATCCCCACTATCCTCATGTCCTGCAAAGGATGCTCTATCAAATGTTACAATAAGAATGAATTTTGACATTATACTGTATGACATATGCCAGATATTTTTAAAAGCATGTAACTCCATTTATATGAGGTATCTAAATTCCCAAAACCAGAAGCAGAATGGTGGTTTCCATGGGCTGGGAAAAGGAAGGAAGAATAGAGAGTTAGCACTTAATGGCTTAATGGGGCCAGAGTTTCAGTATGAGACGATGGAAGGCTGTCAACACACAGACACTGGCGATGGTTGTACAACAGTGTGAAATATATCTAATGGTCACTGAATCTATATTTCAACATGCTTTTAAAATGCTCAATTTTATGTTGGATACATTTTCACACAATAAAAGTTGTGTGTTCTTCAATAAATAAAAAGAAGAAAACTATTCTGTCCCAGTGTAAAATTGATAGGGGTTTAACTTTAAAATACACCCCTACCCTAAAATTTTTTAATTCTATTAACATTAAGAAAATCTTTAGCAAAGTCATGGTGACAGGGTTATTGTGCTAGGAATTGAACCCAAGGCTTTATGCATGCAAGCCAAGCGCCCTATAAATACCTCCAGTCCCAGTTTTTCTGAAACTGGGTCTCACAATGTATACCACACTGCCCTTAAACTCCTGTGCTGCCTAGTCTTATGTCAACTTGACACACTGAAAGGAGGGAATCTCAATTGAGAAAATGCCTCCATTTTCTTAATTAGTGATCCATGGGGGCGGGCCCAGCTCACTATGGGTGGGACACCCCTGGGCTGGTGGTCCTGGGTTCTCTAAGAAAGCAGGCTGAGCAAGCCCATGGGAAGCAAGCCAGTAAGCAGCATCACTCCATGGCCTCTGCATCAGCTCCTGCCTCCAGGACCCTGCCCTGTTTGAGTTCCTGTCCTGACTTTCTTCAATGATGAACAGCAATGTGGGAGTGTAAGCCAAATAAACCCTTTCCTCCCCAACATGCTTTGTGGTCATGGTGTTTTGTTGCAGCAACAGAAACCCTAACTAAGACAACTCCCAAGAGTTGGAATCATTAAGTATGCCACGATGCCTGCCCAAGACAGTTTTTGGAGCAGTACTTCCTCAGAATGACGTATTACCTGTGTCTGACTCAGCTATGGTGAGTAGGTTTTCCATCCTGTTCCCATAAATACTTATATAATAAATTCTGGGACAGTTTATCAAAGTGATCTCATCTGAGTCCTTCCACCTTCTCAAAGAAGGATGATAACACCTGTTATTTCTTGTCTACAAAGAACCCATCTACCTTCCTCAGCTATACCCCATCTCTATTTACCAGGAAAAACATATATTTGCATTTAGGAGATACCATGGTATTTTCCTTTCCATTGCTCCCTTGACAAGAAATATTTATGTATGCAGGAGGAATGTAATCAGAAAACAAGAATCTGGCCACTATATCCCCAGCCTGCTGCCACTACAGCCTACAATCTGGTGCTGATCCAGCATGGTGAGAGTGCCCAAAACCTAGAGAATAGCTTCAGCATCAACTAAGTTGAGAAGCATTGGGAGATGCTGGCAATGAATCTGACATGTTTTCACCTCAGTGCAGAAAAGAACAATCTTATCGTCTGAACAGTATGGCTGCTAGTAGAGAGGACCTAGCACCTCAATGACTAGCACTATGGGGGGTCTGACTGGCCTCCATAAAGCAGAAACTGCTGCCAAGCATGGTGAAGCATAGATAACAATCTGAAGGTGCTCTTATGACATTCCACCACTACCAATGGTGCCTGATCACCCCTTCCACATCAGTAAGGATTACAGGTATTCAGACTTCATTGAGGATCAGCTACCCTCATATGAGAGTCTGAAGGACACTACTGTCAGAACTGTAAGCTCATCTGATTTATAGACAGTGGCAATACTAGCTGGAAGGTTTAGCTCCACAATGGCCTCTTGAAAGAGACCCACTGGACACTTGATGATACCCTAAAGGCTGTTGCCATGAGCTGTAACAAGGACACCTTTCCCCTCTTTGATCTGAGAGATTTCTTCAAAGAGCGAAAATTAGATAATAGTTTAAGCCCATCAAGCCCATGCAGTTCCTGGGGGATGAAGAGACCTATGTGTGAAGCTATGAAAATTGTGGCTACTTGGGACAAGGCCAAGAAGTAAAGGCAAGCAGGCACACTACTACTCCAAAACACACTTTCCCTTGTATTCATGTCTCCTATACTTTTCTCCAACACCTATCACACTGATTACATCTCCAGGATATTAAGTGGTAGTTTGAAAAATGGATAAGTGGCTCCCATTTTCATTTTAGTATTTTGTCCCCTGAACCCACTCCTCTCACAGAATTTGTCAGAATAGCACCTCTAGGGTGCAAATCCTTTGTACAAACCCAGGAAATGCTCCTCTTATTGAGGAGAATCAAGAAGTAGTAATTATAGTTTGTCCTAGTGTTGTTTACTAAGGAGCTGCTTGGAAAAAGGACAGAAGAACCATGATGGTGCATGCCCAAAGAGAAACCAGAACCTTTTTTTTTTGTTCCTGGAACCTGTCCTTTGTGTTAAATCTCAAAGGAAGCCTGAACAAATGGCTGAGATGTCTATTTAACATATCAAAGTGGAAACTGGCTACCAGGTTCTCCCAGCATCTCTCAGCATTACAAGTACCTGTTACAGAGTCATCCTGGCTGGCATACCTCAGCCCCTACCCTAAACCTCTGCAGGCCCTGAGCTTCAGTTCCCTTTCCTCAGTTTCTCTTCTATAAAACCAAGCCATTTTGGTTATGAGCCCTCTTGGTTCCTGTAGGAGAAGGTTTTGTCCAGGTCCCGCCAGGCCCCACAGTCTGCTTATAAAATAATTACTCAGAGGCTTATATTAATTGTAACTGCTTGGCCATTAGCTCAGGCTTATTACTGACTAGCTCTTACACTTAAACTCAGCCCATTTCTATTAATCTATATGTCACCACGTGTTCTGTGGCTTTACCTGCGTCTCATTACATGTTGCTCCTTGGGCAGCTGGCTGGCATCTCCTCACTCAGCTTTCCTCTTCCCAGAATTCTCCTTGTCTGCTTATCCCGCCTATACTTCCTGCCTGGCTACTGGCCAATCAGCGTTTTATTTATCAACCAATCAGAGCAACACATATTCACAGCGTACAGAAAAACATCCCCATCAGGTTCCCACACACTCGCTTGTATCCTGGTTTCTCTCTTGGCTCTTCCTCTCTTCTCTTCCTCTCTCACTCTCCCCTTCCTCTCTCCTCTCATGGCCAGGTTCAGTCTGCTGGCCATGTACAGTTTGGACTCTTCCAGATGCCTCTGGCTGTTCTCCCCCCTCATATCTACAATAAACCACCTCAACCTTACCTTGGAGCCATCATGTCCTTCTTTTTCTTTTATTTTAAAGATTTATTTATTTTATGGACATTGGTATTTTGTCTACATATATGTCTGTGTGAGGGTGTTGGGTCCCTTGGAACTGGAGTTACAGACAAGTGTAAGCTGCCATATGGGTGCTGGTAATTGAACCCAAATCCTCTGGAAGAGCTGCAGGAGCTTTTAACTGTTGAGCCATCTCTCCAGCCCTGATGTCCTTATTTTTCATTCACTGTGTTCTACTGCAGATGAGTAACTGGGGACTGTGGTCATTGCAATGAAAGATCAGTGTGTCCTGCATAAAGATTTTTGAAAAACAATTCCCTTCCTGACCCTAGAGGAGCTTGCTCCAGAAGGCTGGAATCAATCCTGAATCAAGCTTATATGCTATATTTAATAGTACACAAAACCCCTTCTGAGGTTTCTAGTAGTAGCTGAAATAGTACTACATTTGGTCAAGAGAAAATAAACCATTCCCCACACCAAATTGGGATAAATTTATTGGCTTCAAAGGACCAGGAGTGCCTCCTGTTGTGTATCTTCTGCCTTGTTATAGAGCAGTGAATTGTCACTTGATAACATATAAGCACACAATATTTCATCATGTCTCATAAATCAGGTTCAGTTGCTTGGCCCTGCCATGTGAGTACTGATACTCACTTTGCACATAACAGAATGACACCTTTTCCCAAATCAGTATAATAAAAGAGAGACGTGAAAATTTAAAAAAGAAAATGCTTTGTCAATTTCCATTCTATAGAGAACATACTTAAACTTGGCATCAATTTTCAAATAATAATGACTGTGGCTAACAGTGAGCCAGGCATGGGTGGTACACATCTGTGATCTCAGCACTAAGGAGTTTGAGATGGAACAATTAAGAGTTTTCGGCCAGCCTGAGGTACACAGTGAGACTTTGTCTCAAACAAACAAACATAGAAAACACAGAATTGCCACATGATGCTTTTTACACAGCAGTCCTGTGTTTGTAAGGTAAAGTCAGAGTGTGTGTGTTGTAACTACCAATGTCAATACTATAGACCCTTACAGTCAAGAATGAAGTCTTGGGAAGGTAAAAGAAAGTGAATTCTACAGAGAACCAGGTGCACTGTAGACGAACCAGTCTAGTACAATGGAAATATGAAGGGCCATGCCCACCTCAGTTTCAGAGTGAAGATGTAAAGGCTCTACAAACAAAGTGTCATGTAGGGCAACTTGAAAGGAAGACAGCAGGATTAGGGAGGACATTCCATGGAAGTCTTGATATGAAGAAACATGCAGGCAGGAAATGGAGGCATGCCAGAGGGATGAGTCAGAGGAAAGAGAGTAAAGAATACACAGGAGTGTGGGAGGATAAGGGCAGAAAGGGAGAAGACTGAGAACTTGACCTTGAAGCAGAATGTGGGCACTGTTCTTCAGGTAGTGGAGGTGGGTAAGAGAGGGCAAAGAAGTCAAGTATGAACTCATGATGAAAATAACTGCTTCAGGATGATTAACCTTGTAGCTAGAATCAAAAGAAATTTCTTCAGCAAAAAGAATAAAACAGCAAGATCCAGGCATGGTGGTGGACACCTGAAATCCTGGCACTGGGGGTGGGGAGAGGGGAGGTGAAGTAGGAGAACTGCAAGTTTGAGAACAACCTAGGCTATAGGGAGACCTTGTGTTAAGTGGGGTGTAAGAAGCCAGTGCAGTCCTGATAAATACCCATTGCTAAAGCCTTTCTTCAGTGCTCCTGAGAGAGGGCAAGAGGTCTTCACAAGGTGAAGACAATTAAGATAAGCAGAACTCTCTGGTGGTGGAAGGAAGAAAACCTAGCTCTGCTGTTCATGTTGAAGTCAAATTCTGAGCTTGGGAAATGGAACATCCCCCATGACCAGTCATCAGAATGAAATAGGGAAGAGCAACTTTGCTGTTTTATGAGCCTGAGATCATACTTCAAAATATGAGTCACACTTGGAGGTTATCAGCTGTATTTATATTTCACCTTCCAGTGAATAACCTAAAATGCATGACCAGACCATGCCTTTTGTTAGACCAGAGAATAATGACTTCTCCTCAGTCTTCTTAAGTCCTTTACTCATTCTGTCTAGTCTCAGTTCCTTCAGAAAGGAAGCTTGACTCAGGTTGGGAGTGAGGTGTTTAACAGGTTAGGAAATGCCATTAAGGTGGGACTTTAGGGAAAAAGAATATAGAGGTCTAAGCAATCCTTTCATCCTCCCTGAAATAAGGGCCAGGTTGTACTTGTCCCTACGACACAAAAAGGCAGATAAGAACTGGATGGGGTGACAGAGACAAGTAAATGAAATGTTTATAAGGAAGATGATGGGTTGGTGACAAGTTCTGATGCAAGGGCAGAGGCATGTAGCCACCAAAATGTGAAGGGGAGGTGTCCATGGGGCCTCAGTCTCCCAAGGCAAGCACAGGATCCAGGGGGCTGTGCAGACAGCTATTAGTGAACAAAAAAGAGCTGACTGCTACTCTGACTGTGAGAACCACGTATTGGGTCAAATTTTTATAAGGTAGAGAGGCAGCCTCAGCAGCCAGGTCAGATAGACTGGGAGCCAGGGAGCCATTTACATTCTGTGGCAAGGGCTCACAGCTTTCATAGTAATGGACATAATGCCTAACACTGTGGGCCTCTTTTCCAGATGGGGTGAAGGCCTGAAGACTCTGGTACCTGGCAAATCTCTATCAAGACCAGACAGTGCCAGCTACAATCTGCCTAAGAGACACCCATGAAGAGAACTAATAAATCCAGAAAACAATTTTCTGAAGAAATTTATATTTCTGCAGAGACAAAGGATTTGAAAACAGCATATCCCAAGCATTGCCAATTAGCAAAGTACCACGAGTCAGCAATGCATTGCCTCAACTTCAAACCTAAGAAAATAGGGGAAAAAAGAGCCTATCTACAGGGCCGAGGCAGTGCTAGAAAAAGAAAGAAATCTAGAACCATCCAAGCCCCAAAGACAAGTCACATCTCAATGACTGTAAGGCACAGGCTATGAAACAGTACCTCACCCTGGAAACGTCTCTCCTGAAGCCACAGCTAGCACTTGTTCAGTACTGTCAGCAGAGGGCACCAGAGGGGCATAAAAGGAAGACTGGTTTCCCTTCCTTATCTCACAAGCTTTTCTCTCCGCCTGTCCTGTGCGACATGGTGGTCCTGTGGTACACCTAATGACAATAGCCTCAAAGGTATCATTCTTAGCTTTATCATCCCACTCCATGCCCCAGCAGTTTCCCAGTGAGTTTTAGCAACAACTTTCAAATGGCTTTTCAGTGAGTTTCACAGGCATCCCAGCCAGTTTGCTAGCGAGCTTCAAAGGAGACAGTCAGACATAAACACAGTCTCAGTCTCTCTCTACACACACACACACACACACACACACACACACACACACACACACACACACCACTGAGATGAACGGCTAAGCTTTGGGGGCTGGAGAAGACATTTCTTTTTTTGTACATACCCTGACTCTGACCCAGGTGATACTTACTTCTTCTTTATATGTTATTCACATTTGAGTTCTTTTTACCTGTAGTAATTATTAGTTAATACCAAGTCAAAAATAAACAACAGCCTATTACTAATGATTCTGTGCAGTTTTTTAGGTGATGAAACCTCGATATGGTATCAATACTAGCTCCAAACTACCATACTCAAGCAATCTCCTGCTTCAGCATCCTGAGAAGCTGTGACTATAGGTGCATGAGCAGGAGAAATTTTTTCATCAAGAGCCACATGCACAGAGTAAATAAGTATTGCTTCGCAAGACCTCTGGTCTCTATGGCAACTACTCTAGTTTGTTTTTATAAAGAGATAAGACAGAAAACAACAGCCAATTCACCAAATTCTGATTTATATTAAGCATTCTTTATTCTAATTACTGTGTGGTTTGCTACCCAAAACTGATTGATAAAGTTGTGAGTCAAATGCATTACCAGATACACAGCCCTGAAGGCACAGAGGAGGAAAAACCAGGTAGCAAGGTGGGAAAAAGGTTTGTGTCATGGAAGATTTACAAAACACTGAGGAGAGATATGGGATTTAAGACTTGTCTGTACAGGATTTGGAAAAAATTACTTATTTTTCCTTGCTCTCAGTTTGGTCATCCAAAAACCAACTGTCTGGTTGTCTAAATTGGGTTTGCTGATGGACTGCTATAACCTCAGCCACTTGGGAGGCTGATGTAAGAGAACTGGGAGCACCAGGTCAGCCTGGGCTACAGTGAGACCAACTTTCAACAAAGCAAAACAATAAAAGCAAGCCAACAAAATACCACCAGGACAGCTAGACATGGTGGCAAATACCCATAATCCCAAACACTGGGGAGGTTGCATACAAAAGGATCCAGAGTCCAAGGTCATTCTAAACTACATACATTATTCTATTCAAGACAAACCTGCACTACACAAATCCTACCTTAAAAAAGAAAGGAAGGGGGAGAGGAAGGGAAAAGGAAGATAGAGATAAGGGGAAGGGGAGGAAAGTTACGGGGAAGCGGAAATGATAAGGAAAGGGAAAGAGGGAAAGGAAGAAGAGGGGATAAGGGAAATGAGGGGAAAAAAAGAAAAGACCTTAAGACAACCAGGAGGATAAATGTGAGATAAAATGAAGATATGCTGCAAATTCATAATACAAGTATATTCACAGATCACCGTTATTGTTACAATCTATTTATGTCAGATTGGAATTAAAGCCAGGTGTAGTGGCACATGCCTGTAGTCCCAGCACTTGGGAGGTGAAGGCAGAAGGATCAATTCAAGGTCATCTTACACAAGTATGTGATACACAGACCCTGCCTCCAAAAACAAAAACATCCTAGGTCAACTACAAGGATCCAACTGAGTTAAAGATGGAAACATGTTACAATCTCCAAGTACTATACAAATTTATTCACAAATCATTATTATTGTTATAATCTATTTATGGGTGATGGGACTGGGAGCTGGGCTTCATGGAGTATGCCCACAATCCCACTACTTGGGAGGTGGAGGCAAGAGGATAGCAAGCAGTTCAAAGTAATCCTCAGCTACTGAGTTTCAGGTCATCTTGATCTACATGAGATCCTAGCTCCATAACCACAAAGAGGGGTGTGAAGAGGGAGGAAGAAGAAAAAGAAAAACGGGGGACTGAAATGATGTTCAGACAGCCCCACTCTCAGGTTCTGTGGCAACTTATACAGATCTTGATGATAATATGAGAACATTGGAAGCTTAGTGAAAAGGGAGACCTCTCCACTAGCCATTTACTCGAAAGTTACTTAGGTGGAATGCTTTCTAAGCCCTTGTATGTAAGAAGATTAGAAAGAAAAACTCCAGTAATCCTATACATTTGTATTGTTTAAACACAGTATGTTTTATGTACAGCATTACAGAAAACACAAAAAGTTTCAATTTTGTAAGTGGGGTGACTTAAAAGTTTAGCCCAAGTGAACTGTGTAGAAACCAGGTCACATTTCCCCCATGAATTAAATGGTACCTAATAGCTTGGGGTGGGGTTGGCTCACTAGTAGAGCACTTGTTTAGCATAGGCAAGGACCTGATTTCCATACTTAGTGATATAAGAAAACTAAAGAATCTTCTATATATCTTGTCTAACACAGAGCCAATATATGATTTTGTTGGATATTCTGTAATCCCAACACTCAAAATGTTGAGGCAATTGACCAGCTGAGTTACAGGCTACATAGCATATCTGAGACCAGCCTGAGCTACATAGAAAGACTGTGGAGGGGGAAGGGATCAGCTAATATATCATGGTCTAAATATCCTGTATTTACAATCAAGCAAGGAACAGAAAAGAATACAAGCACATCTCACCAGCTGGCTCTCTGAAGGTAGAGCCTGTGCATGGATCAGGAAAACTGTTTTCAAGGATCTCCAGAGGAAGCTGCTCCGGTTTAAAGGCAGAGGTGATACAACAGATGGGAGAGGTCATGTCAGTCATATGGGGTGATGTATAGATATGAACAGGGTCCCAGAAGGCACCACCCTGTTCTACCACTGCTCTACATCTTCACCTTGACAAGCAGGGCTATGTTAACAACCATCAGTAGTCCAAATTAGTTAAGGGATAACCAGCCCAAGACCCTCCATTTGCCTGTGACCCTTCTCCCAGTCACATCAGTTTCTAATGCTTTTTAAATTGCCTTGCCATAGAACCCTCACTCTGTGCCTCTGCTCCCTGGCCAAACCCAGAAAGAAAAAGGTTCCTGTCCTTAGGTGCTCAGCTGTGCAGTGTCAGTCTATGCAGTCAGCAATGTGGGGCAAGTGCCAACTTCTAATGGTGCTAGGATCATGGTGTCTACAGGGACAAAAGCACATGCAACTCTTTAAAGAAACAAAATCATTTTGACATATACAGCTTAATGGCCTGATATATAATGCACAGGAGAAAAGCAGATAACTGGAGCTATGTGTATAGATAGGTGTTAGTCAGCTTTCTGAAACTATGACAAATTGCCTAGGAGAACCAACTTAAAGAAATAAAAAAATATTGGTCTTATGGTCATTTGAAAGGCTGCCTCTGAGCTTATGACAAGGCAGTCAACAGGGCAGCAGAAGCACTTGGTACAGCACATCTGTTCATCTCAAGGCAGTCAAGAAGTGAAAGAGGCAGAGCCTAGGGTATCAACAATCCCTTCAAGTGCACACCATCAATGGCCTATCTTCCTATTAATAGGTGCCACTTCTTAGAGGTTCCACCACCTCCTAATAGCAGCACAGACTAGCATCTTTTAACACAGAGACCTCAAGGGCCTTTAAGATCCAAATCATAACAGTATGTTAACAAAAGACAATCAGAAGAATGTTTAAATCAATATTGTCGGTAATAACTCAACACTGGCTATTTTATCCAAATATCTGATTAGCAAAAATTTGGGAGGGAAATACCTTACTTTAAAACAAACTTCTCAACCTCAGCACTGATAATATTTGGGGCCAGGTCATTCTTTGCTTTGGCCAGAATGGATGTCTTATATTTTGTAGGCTGTTTAGCAGTATCACCAGCTTCAACAGCTAGATACTACTATGTACTCTCCAGACATTGTCACATGTCTCTTGAGGGACACAATCATTCCTAGTGGAGAACCACTATGTTAAATGATATATTAGAGATAACCAGAATAGCGCATGTGGAACAGAAAATCAAAGCCAGGTCACTTCCATTGCACCATGGCAGGAAGCAGGGAGCCATCTGGGTTACACAAATCAGCCTCCTGGTCTGTAGCAGAATGCATAGACAGGCCAGGTGGGACCATCATATTTAACATTGTTCTACCATTTCCAAGCAAAATAGGCCTTGATATTCTAGTCACCATTCATCCTGCTGTCACACACCCCAATAATGATGGGCCCATGTCCACTCATCACTGAAATGTACACTACTCTGGCTCGCCTAAAGGACCCTAGTCCTTATGTATTGAAGCTTGGTCCTACCTGATGGAGCAATCAAGAGGTAACTAGGTGATGGGGCCTCTGACCTAACCATAAAATAAGCCATTGGTGAGTTCATAATGTGATGCCATTACTGGGAGGTGAGGTGTAGTTGGAGAAAGGAGGTCATGCCCTAGATGGATGTATAATGTCCCTGATCCTGTGCCCCTTTCTGTGCTTCCTGGCTATTGTGAGGTGAATAGTTCTGCTCCACCACACCCTTTGCCATAATGTCCTGCCTTAACAGAGACCCAGAAACAACAACAAAGCCAGCTAACCATGAACTGTAACCTCTGAAACCGAGACCCAAAATCAATCTTTCTTCCACTGAGTTATTTTATTTATTTATTTAGTTCATTTACTATTAGTCTGTCACAGCGACAAAACACAACCAGCATCTTTCTAAGGACAAAGACCAAATTTTATATTTTGTTTTTTTCCCCCTCTTGTACAGATGGCCCTCACCATAAGGTAGACATCATTTCTGGAAAGGATGAAAGAAGAGGAAAAAAATCAGCAAAGATAAGTAAAGTTCCTGACTATAGCCCAGCATTCATCTTAGGATTACTGGGGGTAGGGGCGCGCGCGCGCACATACACACACACACACACACACACACACATCTCACTTTACTACCATAGCTGTTCAAGTAGGTTTTCCAAATATCTAGATGCCAAGCAAGCTTCCCGCCCATCAAGCAACAACGCTTATCTGCTCCTAGGCAGTTCTCTCAGATCTCTGGGTAAAGAGGAGTCAGGTCTTTTAAACACTTGCTTGCATGGAGATTACTAGGATTACTGAAATCTGCAGTTTTCAAAGCACAAAGGCAATCTGGAAGAACAGATACACAATCAAGAGACAGGAAACGGAACTGCTGGGTGTTAGAACACAGAGTCCCAGCTGCTCGGGACACACGGCTGTTTATTTTTAATGGACATTCCCATCCTAGGGCTAGTTCAAAGGATGTGATGCTCTTAAACAATTGAATGCACTGTGGCTGTGCACGTAAGAAGGAAAGAGGGAGGGGGAACTGAGCTACAGTGACTTCCCTTGAAGTGAACTCAGGCACCACCACCCCCAAGCTTCCTCTTTCTCTTGAATACAGTATGATCTTCTTGCTAATCACAAAGACTATCTTTTATTGGAAAAACTTTTTGGTGATGTTTCCTATCAAAAACAAACATTAAAAGAAAAAGTTCTTGCACATGCAACTGTTTATGGGGTTGGAAGGGTGGACACAAATAAGGGGCTGAGAGTACAACACACACAACCCCAGGGCAATGGCATGATCCTCTCTTTAGAGGTAGCAGGTGTCTTGAGCTAACAATCTAGATTTTACGAGGTAGACTCCGTTCTCAAATGTCCACATTGCTTTTCAAAAGAAGTGGTTCCTCCATTCTATCCCACCCCATAAAAACAGTATTATGTTGCTGGGCATGGTGGTATACGGCTGTCATTCCACACTTGGGCTGCTAAGGCAGGAAGACGAGGCCAACATGGGGTACATAGGGAGGCATTACCTTAAAAGGGGGTGATGGCTAGGGTTATAGCTCACTGCTAGAAGCCTTACTTTCAATCCCAGTAATACAAAATTTAAAAACAAAAGAAGTTAAAGAACCATAAAATCACATCTACAGATGATTTGGCTAATTCAAAACTTATTCTTAGATATAAATATCCATGGGTTTTTCATTGACATCCATGCAGCAACCCAGGACCTGAAGGTGCTCAAGTCCCTTAATAGAATGTTTTAAAAGAAAAAAAGGTGCACTTTACTTTTCCCTTCTATTTTCTTTGTCCTAGATTTACGATTCAAAGGTTCATGATTCTCCACAGTTGACCTTTCCCTGGAGCTTGATTCATGTCCAAGTTCCTTCCCTGTGATCCTTGATTGTATCTTTTGGAAGTCTTCCCTCTCCCTCCCTCATCACTAATATTAAATTCTCTGTGGTAGCTCCCAGCCCTGTGCTTTCCAGTGTCTGAATCCCTTGCAGGGAGAGAGTGTCCACTAGGCAGAGAAGAGCAGAAAACAGCTGGAAGCTTCAGAGCAGAGCCTTAGTCTCTGCAATCAAAGGGCAGAGATGTCTTGGGCCATCTCTTTGTGCTGGCCTTGAACTAAGACAGGATGTCCATGGATGCAGCAACTACTTGGCAAAAGGGAAGACATTAAGGGCTATAGGTATAGATGTGGCATGGCCATGGGTCTAGACAAAGCAGCAGGGAAAACTCAGATTCCAGGAAACTCTCTGGTCCAGGATTCCCAGTATCTCTCTGAAGAGTCTGAAATGAAGTAGTTAATATAGCTCTTCCCAGAAATGACTGATGTTTCAAATGGTTCTTAACTCCATTTACTTATTGATTTATGTTTGTTTATTGGGGGTCATGATATCACTCTGTAGCCCAGGCTGGGCTCAAACTCCTGATCCTCTCACCTTAGCCTCTGAAGTGTTGATATTACAGGTGTGCACCATGCCCAGCTTATATATTCATTTTTTGGTATTTTATTTTTTATATTTTGGAGACAGGGTCTCATGCAGTCAAGACTGACCTGGAAATCACTGTGTCATTGAAGTTGACATTGAATTTCTGAATCTCCTGCCTCTACCTCCTGAGAGCTGAGATTAAAGGCATGTACCACTAAGCCTGGCTTAAATACCTTTTTAAAAAACCCAACACCAATGAGAATAGTTCTATACGGTAAAACTTTGCTTGCTTTTATAATCAGGAAGAACTATGAAAGAGTAAAATCTATTATTGTGGCTGAGAAAAAAGCAAAGAAAAATCTTGCTGGTTCTGCTTTCTTTAAGAGTAAGACATATTCGGTTCAGTGTGTGCTGAACATGGATGAGGCTGTAGGGTCTCCTCAGCACCACCAATAAATAAATAAGAATAAAAGCAGACTAACTTTACCCTACATCGACCACCTACAATAGTGTTACTACATTTCTATTTTCATCCAATGCCTGTATTTCTTGCTAACAAGGAAATGTATAGTTGTCTCTGGTATCCAATGGAGGGGGCAGTGTTCCTAGGATTCTCTGTGGATACCAAGGTCTGAGGATCATCATGCCCCTTGTATACTATGGCACAGTGCATTCATACAGTCTATTCATGTCCTGCCATATACTTTAACCCATCTCTGAATCACCAATAATATCCAATACAATGTAAGTGCCATGTACATAGTTGTTATACTATGTTGTTTAAGGACTAATAACAAGAGGGAAAAGTTTGTGCATGTTTAACACAAATTTTTTTCTCCAAAATATTTGTGATTCATGGTTGGTCACATCCAGTGGCTATGGAATCAATGGATATACAGAGGTCAATCGTAATGAACTTAAAAATATATCATAGAGGTAGGTAGTAAGAGAGCTAATAGGTTTGAGTGCAATTGCTTTAAGAGCAATGGGAATACATGAAGGCAGGGATTGATTGTTTCAAGAAAGCTAACACAGTTCTCATCTCAATAGCATTATTTATCCAGGCCAAAATGATATGAGAATCAACCCAAAATATCCTAACTATTATCTAAGCTATAACTCTTCTCTGTCACTTAAAACACAGTAAGGTACTTAAAATTTATGCCACACAAATCAAGACTAAACAAAAACCAGACACCCTATGCTGACTTGTTCAGCAGCCAACTCTCCTACGGAAAAATCTTAATTCCTTAATGATATGTTTATTTCTTCTAAGTTCATCCACAGTTTGGGTAGATACTAAACAAAATCTGGGGCTAAAGAGATGGGTCAGCAGTTAAGAGTGCTTATTGCTCTTGCAGAGGTCCTGAGTTTGATTTCCAGCACCTACTTCAAGTGGCTCACAACTACCTGTAACTCCAGCTCCAGAGGATCCAACCCTCCCTCTTCCGGCCTCTGTGAGCACCCCACACCCACTCACACACATATGTGTAAAATGACTCTTTTTTTGTTTAAAGGAAACCTATTTAAGTATATAAATTTAAAATGACTTAATTTTTCTGATAGGTGGCATCTCAGCCTTAGCTAAACAAAGATGAACAATTTGAAGTTTCAGCTGTGCTTCTGGGAAGCAGGTGACCTTCCTTCCACTGGGATGGCAGAACTTGCTGAGTAACCTACCTCTACTTCCTCAAATGTTACAGCCTGGGTTATAACATTGAAGTGTGATGTACTTGGTTTATGATGGATGTAAATTTGCAAAGCAAAGGGACAACCCCCTCAATACACACATACACACACACACACACACACACACACACACACACACACACACACACACCCCTACCTCATGCTTATGTGAATCAAGAATACAGCCATCATTTCTTCTAGCCTTAAAATTCTTGACATAACAAAGCTGAAGCCTCAAAGCTATTTCTGGTTCTTTTTCATTTTTTTCTAATCTGAGAACAGCCTTATCTTATTTTGTATCCTTTTAGGAACAAGTTTTTCATGCAAAACTACACATTCATCTGCTAAGAGTAATATGGAAATATTTGGGAGTATTTATCAATATTCAAAATGGAATACAGATTGTTTTCATGATAGACTATAAATTTTTTTCAGCCCCGTGTGGTGGCTCACATCAGCATCAGTAGTCTGAGGCAAGAAGACTGTAAGTTCAAGGCCAGCATGGGCTACATAGTAAGACACTGTCTCAAAAAAAAAACAAACCCCCTCAAAATTTGAAATATGACAGTTGACCAAGAATTTTTCTCTCAAGACCAAGAATTTTTCTCTCAATTCTATAGGAAAATAAAACAAGGATCATAAAGATAAGTGACTTACTATGACAGTTAATATGTGTATGAGACTTCCACAAGAACAGGAGAACAAGAATGTATGGTTTTCAAATGGAAGAAAATACAGAGTGATAAACCCCTACCAGTAAGTCAATCTTTCCCATCTAAACTCAGATCTCAGACTGTGTGACATGAGAATGGGACTGGATATGAGCTCCTGCCATCCACACAGTCTATTCGTTTTAGGGAGAAGACATTCACAAGAGAAGCGTAAGCAAGGTCTATCAGAATCCAAGGTGACAATGATAGATAGGAGTAACCTTTTTGAATTTAGGATATAAATGGTCTTATTGTAGATTTATTTGATAAACATATTACAGAGTCTCTAGTGTCAATCTAATTATTCATATTCAAAACGCAATTTATTCTGTAACAATATGCTTTACAACAGAGTTCCCAGGAAGCCATCAAGGTTACAAAATGAAAATGCTGATTCTGGTTCACAGTATGACATCTTTACCATTGAGTATTAGTGTAACTGGCCTAACTTGCACCCTACTTCCTCTTACATTAGTTAAAGCCTGAGTTATTCATCAGCCAGCCTGTAACTGAATTAAGACTTAGTTTAATTTATGATGGGGACAAGTTTGAAGAGCAAGGCAAAAAGAGGGAACAATGCATCCTCGTGTTTACATGTCAGCAAAGTGTCCGATTAAAATCTAAAAAGCACCAACCATACTAGAAGAACATTGAGACAGAATTCCAACAGAGGAATTCCTTAGAAGGTGTTAGGTAGGATCAGGAACAAGGGTTTTATAGATCATCTCCTCCATTCCTTCACATGAGTACAGATTACAAGTGTGTTCACTGCTGGGCAGTAGTGGTGGCACACGCCTTTAATCCCAGCACTCGAGAGGCAGAGGCAGGTGTATCTCTGTGAGTTCGAGGCCAGCCTGGGCTACCAAGTGAGTTCCAGGAAAGGCACCAAAGCTACACAAGGAAACCCTGTCTCAAAAAAACCAAAAAAAAAACAAGTGTGTTCACTCTGCACAAATTCAGCAAGATCTATGTTCATGCTGTAAACATTTTTCTGGATGGAGATTTTATCTCATGAAAAAAGAAAATTTATTATTTCTGCTATAAGCTTAATTATGTCACTGAAAAAAGATATGTTGTAGAATAAAAAGAGCAGGGGGGAGGTATGTTGAAGCCTCTGCCCCAAAACATGTGAAGGTAGCCTTATTTGGACACAGGATCATTATAGATGTAATTAGTTAAGATGAGGTCATCCTAAATTGCTATAAGAGGGGAACTCAGACATAACTGCATGGTGGATGCATGATAGAGGTGGAGACTAAAGTAAAGGAACCACAAACTAAAGGATGCCTAGGTCTACAAGAAGCTGAAAGAGGCAGAAAGGACCTTTGTTAGAGCGTCCAGAAAGGGTATGGCCCTGCTGACATTGATTTGGGATATCTAGCTTCCAGAATTTCAACTGTGTATTTATTGTGGGACAACAAATCTCTATTGGGCAGCGATGGGGCTCAGTGTAGAGTACTTGCCTTACATGTGGGAAGCTCTAGGTTCTATCACTAGCACTGTAAAATATATATATTTGTTTTTAAATAGATTTCTGTTTACTGCTAACAGTATTGTGGTACTTGGTCACCTCCCCCACTGCCTAGCAGGTAGATTTGGTAATGTTCATGACCCTCCCACATAGGATCCTGTTGCCTCCAGCAGGAATGACTGGCACCCTCTTACCAGTTGAGTATGTTGTATCCAAGAAACATACAAAAACAAGTTTTCTTCTTAAAAAAAAAAAAAACTACAATCTCACTGAGAAGTGCACATTTTTTTTTCTTTTTGAGATACATGTAGCAGCGCAAGTTGGCCTTGAACTAACTCTGTAACTCAGGATGGCCTTAAACTTGTGATCCTCATGCCTCAACCTCCCAAGTACTGGGATTATAGGTGTGTACTACCTGCTCAGCTTAGATACTAAATCTTGTAGATTGTTTTAACTTGCATGCCAAGCATACAGAGTGAGGCAAATGGTAGATCTGTATCATCTACTGTCAAAAAGTTGCAGAATGCACGCCCTGTAATCCTAGCATCCCAGAGACTGAGACAAGAAGATCACACACTGGAGGACAGCACAAACTGCAAATCTGAAAGTCTGTTTCTACAAAACAAAAGCAAAGCCCTTGCATGGACATCCTGCCACTGACTGAAAAGCAAGTAAATTTCTACTTATCAAAGTTATAAAACTCATGGCCCTTCCTGGGCCTCAGTTTCCCTATCCCAGGACCTCCTTTGGCTATTTTTGGAACTATAATCATTGTCTTTTGTGGGTCAAATTCAAAATCACCTTTAAAACTGGAATTCATGAGGACTGTCTTCACAGTAATAAAATGTGGCAGGTGATGAGAGGAACACTGTATAACAAGAGAAAAAGCTGTATCTGCACACCCAGCTTAAGGCAAGCCTTCAAAGTGATGGCATGAAGAATGAATGAATTCTCATATGTTACACAGAATTAGCTAGGAGCTAGACAGAACCCAGATAGAAAGTTCCCATAGATAGTTTGGGAATCAGAAAGCAGTACATTGTACCCACTGTCCAGTCAAAATACAAAGAAGAGTGATGAGCCTTCTTTATCCATCGATTCATTCATTTTACTGCAGTGCTGAGAATCAATTCCAGGGACTAGGCCACCCCAACATGACTGACAAGGCCATTGCACTATATCCTCAGGTCTAAAAAATAGTTCTTAAAACAGAGAATAGAAAAAAAAAGCAGTTCAATAAATGTTCCATTTACAGCTTTAGCTGATGTGCTGCTGGGAGGTCACCTGGAGGTTTTTTTGTTTTTGTTTCCTGACAACCTTAGTAAACCTTTTCATGTGCACTAACCTGCTGCAAAGTTTTTTGAATTGCTCAGCCAGATACTAGTCATGCTTTGCATTCCAATATATCTTGATCAGCTTCAGCTTCATGAGAGGCTACTTTTAATGAGCCAGCCCTTTCTTCTGGACAATAAAACTTTTTTGAGGAGGTGGTGGGGCTGGGCATTAGAACCCAAGCCTTCACACATGTTAAGCAAGCATGTTACCACTGAGCTATTCTCCAGCCCTCAGACCATAACTCATTAAAGGAACAGAAGCCTTCTTTCCAATACAGTAAACCCTTCTCAACTGAAAACTAGAAGCTGAAAAAGTAAAACAGACTTCACTCAGGGAACACCGTCTGCAGTTAAATGCTAATCTATATGCTTGATAATTGATTAATAGTTTTATGATCTAATAAAGTTTTTGAATTTTTTATCTGTTCAAAAGGAAGACAGAAGTAGTGTCATCGCACAGAAGCTAAAACAACACAATGAAATCCAACAGGGAAAACTGCAGCATTTTTACAGAGTGCAGAGTGTTAATTTTCTAGGTGCTTGTATGTGCTCCTGGCAAAGCACTGTTGCCACACAGATACATTACACATGAAAAGTAACTGTAAGAATGGCTGAGGAACCCAATAATTTCAGGAGCCAGCCCTGACTAGTTTATGTCTAAATACCAGCTGCCCATATGCTAACCAGCTTTTCAGGGTTTTATCTACTTGATATTGAAAGTACCAACTGAGAACACCCCCAAAAAAACTCCTTTTTCAAAAAGGAAGGCAGACTCAGGTACTAATATCATACTCCACAGCACTGTCTCAGAAGGCTGCAATACATGAAAAAGAAAACAAAACAGCAAACCAGACATGTTCCAAGATAGAATCTGACTAGCTGAGAACCTGCTGCCATCTTCCTTCCTTCTCTCTCCATGCAAAGAGCAAAGTCCTACGAGTTGAAGACACAAAAGGCCCTAAGGTGCTTTAGCCAGTGTGCTAGTTTGCTATCAATTGCTGTGATAAAATGCCATGATCAAATGACAATCTTACCAAAAGCAATCTACAGATTCAATGCAATCCCTATCCAAATCCCAACACAATTCTTCACAGACTTAGAAAGAACAATACTTAACTTCATATGGAAAAACAAAAAACCCAGGATAGCTAAAAGAATCCTGGGCAATAAAGCAACCTCTGGAGGCATCACCNTCCCTGACCTCAAGCTCTACTATAGAGCTATAGTAATAAAAACAGCTTGGTACTGGCATAAAAACAGACATGTGGACCAATGGAATCGAATTGAAGACCCTGACATCAGTCCGCATACATATGAACACCTGATCTTTGACAAAGAAGCCAAAAATGTACAATGGAAAAAAAAAAAGCATCTTCAACAAATGGTGCTGGCATAACTGGATGGCAACATGTAGAAGATTGCAAATAGATCCATATTTATCACCATGCACAAAACTTAAGTCTAAGTGGATCAAAGACCTCAACATAAATCCAATAACACTGAACTTGATAGAAGAAAAAATAGGAAAGACTCTTGAACGTATTGGCACAGGAGATCGCTTCCTAAATATAACACCAGTAGCACAGACACTGAGAACAACAATTAATAAATGGGACCTCTTGAAACTGACAAGCTTTTGTAAGGCAAAGGACACAGTCAATAAGACAAAACGACAGCCTACAGAATGGGAAAAGATCTTCACCAATCCCACATCTGACAAAGGGCTGATCTCCAAAATATATAAAGAACTCAAGAAACTAGACATCAAAATATTGAACAATCCAATTAAAAAATGGGCTACAGAGCTAAACAGAGAATTCTCAAAAAAAGAATCTCAAATGGCTGAAAGACATTTAAGGAAATGCTCAACATCCTTAGTCATCAGAGAAATGCAAATCAAAACGACTCTGAGATACCACCTTACACCTGTCAGAATGGCTATGATCAAAAACACTGATGACAGTCTATGCTGGAGAGGATGTGGAGTAAGGGGAACACTCCTCCACTGTTGGTGGGAGTGCAAACTTGTACAACCACTGTGGAAACTGTCTCTTATACACATCTAGATGTGTATAAGAGACAGGTATATACCCAAGAAACGCTCATTCATATCGCAAAGATATATGTTCATCCATGTTTATAGCAGCATTATTTGTAATAGCCAGAACCTGGAAACAACCTAGATGCCCATCAACTGAAGAATGGATTAAGAAAATGTGGTACATATACACAATGGAATACTACTCAGCAGAGAAAAACAATGACCATATGATATTTGCAGGCAAATGGATGGAACTAGAAAATATCATCCTGAGTGAGGTAACACAGACTCAGAAGGATAAATATGGTATGTATTCACTGATAAGTGGATACTAGATATAAACTAAAGGACAATCACTCTGCAACCCACAGACCCACGGAGGCTACCTAAAAAAAAAATGTCTTCAGCTTTTGTGTAGTAAATAAATATTGTTCTTCTATGTATAAAAAAAATAAAAAAATAAAAAAAAGATAATTGTATCAGAAAAAAAAAGCAGTCTGAGGGGTAAAAAAAGATTTATTTGGCTTACAATATTCTATTCATAGTTAAGATAAGAGTTCAAGGCTGGAACCAGAAGCAAGAAACTGAATCAGAACCAGTGAAGAACACTGCTTACTAGCTTACTCCTCATGGATTGCTCAGCTTGCTTTCTTTTTATACAACCCAGGACTTCCTGCCCAGGGGTGGCACTGCCCACAGTGGATAATGCAAAATCCAGACACATCTCCAGACAATCATCTATCATGGGGAAAAGCCCACTTTAAAGGTTCTCATCCTGTATTATCCCACTCACATACTATTCTTGGAACAATACAGTTACAGAAATGAGGGCAGGACTTAAGGTGTGGTGGTGGTAGTATATAGAAAGGGAACTATGAAAGAGCAAAAGAGAGGTGGAGTCCTTGTAGGGATGGAAATGCCCTGCATGTGACCTCTATCCATGTCAATAACCTGATGTGATACTATTGTTACGGTGTTACAAGGGGAACCTAGGTGACAGGTCCATGGCTTCTCTCCCTATTTTCAAAACTACATGGAATCTATCATCTCAAAGTGAAGAGTTTTAATTTTAAAACAAAAAGGAACTACCAAAGAGAAGGTTAAGAAATCAACCAGGACTCCTGCCAGGACAGAAGGGGACTAAGAAGATCCCAGCTTTCCTCCCTCTTGGAAAGTGCCATCACTGCCCTGAACCCATCCTCATTCCAAAGTCTCAAGTCTGAATACCCAAAAACACATTTTACCTGTCTTCCCAATCCCAAATGCCAAGACACCAGCATAAAAACACAATCAACAACAGGCAGAACAGTATGTCAATATGTCTCCACTAGAGCCTAGCAACCCTACCACAGCAGGCACTGAATATCCCAACATAGCTAAAGCCAAAAAAGGCCCTTAAGACAGCTTTTATGAATATGATAGAGGTCTTTAAAGAGGAAATGAATAAATCCCTTAAAGAAATCTATGAAAACACAAACAGTAGAAGGAAATGAATAAACCATTCAAGACTGGAAAGTAGAAATAGAACCAATAAAGGAAACCCAAATTGAGGGAAATCTGGAGATAAAAAATTTAGGGACTCAATCAGGAAACTCAGAGATAAGCTCCACCAACAGAATACAGGAGATGGAAGAGAGAATCTCAGGCACTAGATACTACAGAAGAAATAGGTACATTGGTCAAAGAAAATATTAAATCGAATAAGCTCCTGGCACAAAATATCCAAGAAATCTGGGACACTATGAAAAGACCAAATCTAAGAATAATAGGAACAGAGGAAGGAGAAGAATCTCAGTGCAAAAGCACAGAAAATATTTTCAACAAAATCACAGAAGAAAATTTCCTTAACCTAAAGAAGGAGATGCGTATCAAGGTATAAGAAGCGTACAGAACACCAAAGAGACTGGACCAGAAAAGAAAGTCCCTTCTGAACAAAATAATCAAAATATTAAATGTACAGAACAAAGAAAGAATATTAAAAGCTAAAAGAAAAAAAGGATGAAGCCACATATAATGGCAGACCCATTTGAATAACATCTAACTTCTCAATGGAGAATCTAAAAGCCAGAAGGGCCTGGACAGATGTGCTGCAGACTCTAAGAGACCAGAGATGCCATCCCAGACTACTGTAAGATATTCCATGATGAAATACAATTTAAGCAATATCTATCTATAAATCCAACCCTACAGAAGGTGCTAGAAGGAAAGCTCCAACCTAAAGAAGTTAACAGGCACACACACCTCCAACAACAGCATAACAGGAGTCAAAACTCACTGCTTATTGATAACTCTCAACATCAATGGACTCAATTCCCCAACAAAAAACCAAAGACTAACAGAATGGATGTGAAAACAGGATCCATCCTTCTACGGAATCCAAGAAACAAACCTTAACATCTGACATCACATCAGGGTACAGGGCTGGAAAGAAGCCAGTTGGTATAGCTATTTTAATATCTGACAAAATATACATCAAACCAAAACTAATCTGAAGAGATAGGAAGAACACTACATACTCAAAGGAAAAAGCCATCAAGAGGACATTGCAATTCTTAACATCTATGCCCCAAACAGAAGTGCAACCAAATTTGTAAAAGAAACACTACTACAGCTTAAATCACACATTGACCCTCACTCACTGATGGTGGGAGACTTCAATACTGCACTTTGATCAATGGACTGGTCATCCAGACAACTAAACAGAGAAATGGTCAAGTGGACACACAAAACCATCCAGTATAACTGACCCCTTGTCAACTTGACACACAAACACATCACTATTAAACCATATCCCTTCCTTTCTTATTTATCTCCAAGATCTCTCATTAAAATCATAATTTTAAAAGTTCTGCAGTATTTAAACACATTAAAATTTCAGTCTCTTTAAAATATCCAATCTCTTTTAAAAGTTCAAGTCTTTCAGTTGTGGGCTCCTTCAAAAACCAAAATTAAATACCTTCTTCAAGAGGGAAGAACCAGGGCACCATCACAATCTGAACTAAGCAAAACCAAACTCCAACAGTATAAATAACTCAATGTCCAATTATCTGAGATTCACTCATGATCTTCTGGATCCTCCAAAGGGCTTGGGCCACTTCTCCAGCTCTGCCCTCTGCAGCATGTACAGTTTATCTTCTAGGCTCTGGCTGGCTACATACCACTGATGCTACTGTTCTTGGTGGTCTTCCCATGGTATTGGTTGGCATCTCCAAAATGCTGGGGTTCCTTGCTTCAGCTGGGCTGCACTTTCATCAATAGCCTCTCATAGGCACTCTTCAAAGTGCCAAGCCCCAGCTGCTCTCCATGACCCCTTCATGCCTTCAAAACCAGTACCACCAGGGTGACACACATTACCAAGTCTGGCTGCTAGCACGAGGTAAAACCTGGGCTGCCTCTGGAACATAGCTTCTCTGTGCTCTCAGGAAACACTTCCCACATTTCATCAGTGATGCTGGTCCCTTCTTAATCACTGCTAATTTCTTGGCTCCAGCCGACCAGCATCAAGTATCCCAGCAAAGCAAAATTTTGCTTTAGTAGTTTTGGTATCTCATTAATCACAGCTGATTCTTCAGCCGCAGCTAACCAGAACCAAAGGATCTTAATTCAAAATAACAAATGGCCCTGATAGTCTTTAAACTTCCCTCTGAAATTCCACAAGCCAGGCCTCCATCTTCTGCACTGCTCTTAACATTACCTTCCAAGATCCCACAGAACATCCCACAGGGCTCTTAATACTTAATGGCTCTTCTTTTGGGCTCTTCTAGCCCAAAGTTCCAAAGTCCTTCCACAATCCTCCCAAAAATATGGTCAGGTTTTATTTAGGGTTTCTGTTGCTGTGAGGAAATACCATGACCAAAATGCAGGTTGGGGAAGAAAGGGTTTATTTGGCTTACACTTCAGCATTGCTGTTCATCACTGAAGTAAGTCAGGACAGGAACTCAAACAGGGCAGGATCCTGGAGGCAGGAGCTGATGCAGAGGCCATGGAGGGGAGCTGCTTACTGACTTGCTTCCCATGACTTGCTCAGTTGGCCTTCTTCTAGAACCCAGGACCAATGGCCTAGGGATGGCACCACCCACCATGGGCTGGGCCCTCCCCCATTGATCACTAAATGAGAAAATGCATTACAGCTGGATCTCATCAAGGCATTTCCTCAACTGAGGCCCCCTTCTTCTGATGACTCTAATTTGTGTCAGGTTGACACACAGCCAGGACACTAGCTTTCACAAGCAAGTGAAAGACCTGTATGCTAAAAGCTTCCTGTCACTAAAGAAAGAAACTGAAGGTATCAGAAGATGGAAAGATCTCCCATGCTCATGGATAGATAGGATTAACATAGTAAAACTGGCCATCCTATCAAAAGCAATCTACAGATTCAATGCAATCTCCATCAAAATTCCAACACAGTTCTCCACAGATCTTGAAAGAATAATTTTCAGCTTCACGTGAAAACA
>LZPO01034958.1:103062-114686 GCA_001675575.1 Neotoma lepida
AAAGAGGCCAGAAATACACACTGGAAAAAGACATCTTCAACAAATGGTGCTGGTAAACTTGATGGCTACATGTAGAAGAATCCAAAGAGATCCATACTTAACCTGCACAAAACTCTATTCCAAATGGGTCAAAGACCTTAACATAAAACCAGATATGCTGAACCTGATAGAAGAGAAAGAGGAGAATAAGCTTGAACTCATTTGTTGTATGATATTTTGTTTGTGTTCAGACAAATAAAGCTTGTCTAGAGATCAGAGGGTGATCTAGCCAATAGTTAACCTTAGAGGCCAGGCAGTGGTGGCACACACCTTTAATCTCAGCACTTGGGAAGAGGAAGCAGGAAGATCAGGAGTTCAAGGCCACCCTGGGCTATATGAGATTGAATCAGTCTAAAAGAGAAACAGCCAGGCGGTGGTGGTGTACACCTTTAATCCCAGCATTAAGGAGGTGGAGACAGAAAGAAGGCAGGTGGAGACAGGATCTCTCCCCCTTACCCCCATTTGGTCTGAGGATTCGTAGAGGTAAGACATTTCTAGTGCCTGTTGCTCTGCTTCTCTGATCTTTCAGCTTTCACCCTTGATATCTGACTCCAGATTGTTATTGTTAAGACTAATTAGGTTCGCACTTCACTCATTGGCACAGGAAAAGTAGATCTGAACAGAATACTGTTAGCACAGGCACTAAGATCAACAATTAATAAATGGGACCTCATGAAACTGAAAAGCTTCTGTAAGGCAAAGGATACCATCAATTGGATAAAATGTCAGCCTACAGAATGGGAAAAGTTTTTACCAATTCCACATACAATAATATCCAAAATATACAAATAACTCAAGAAACTAGATATCAAGAAAACCCAGTTTAAAAATGGGGAACAGATCTAAACAGAGAATTCTCAATAGAGGAAACTCAAATGGCTGAGAAACTCTTAAAGAAATGTTCAACATCCTTAGCCATCAGGGAAATGCAAATCAAAATGACTTTGAGATTTCATGTTACACCTTTCAGAATGACTAAAATCAACAAAACAAGTGACAGGTCAGTCTTTTGAGGATATGGAATAAGTGGAACACTCATACACTGTTGATGGGAATGCAAACTTGTACAACCACTATGGAAATCAGTGTGGTGGTTCCTCTGTAAGATAGGAATCGATCTACCTCAAGATCCAGCTATACTACACTTAGACGTATACCCAAAGAACACTTCATGTTATCATAGAGACACTTGCTCAAACATGTTCATTGCTGCCCTATTCATAATAGCCAGAAATTGGAAACAAGCTAGATATCCCTTAACAGAAGAATGGATAAAGAAAATGTGGTACATTTACATAATGGAGTATTACTCAGGCGTTAAAAAAATAACATCATGAAATTTGCAGGCAAATGGATGGAACTAGGAAAAAAATCATCTTTAGTTAGGTACACCATACCCAGAAAGACAAACATGGTATGTATTCACTTTTATGTGGATATTAGCTATTAAGTCAATGATAACCAAGTTACAATCCATAGAACCACAGAGGGTAGGTATACAGAAAGCAACTAGAGGGAAAAGATCTCATTAGGAAAGGGAACTAGAATAGATATCTAGAGATGGGTGGGGGGGGTCTGCAAAGGGAGGATCAAGTGGGAATAGGAAGGGGAGAAGAGGTAGTGGAATGGACTATGAGACGAGACAGCTAAAACTAAGGTGCATTTGAGGGGTAGTATAGAAATTGAATACAGGAGAAACCTCCTAAAATATATACATATATGAAATTGTCAAATAGTGGGGGAGACAGAGTCCCAAATGGCTATCTGTTGTCACCAAGCGAAGTTTCCAGTGCTGGGTTTAGGTTATATCTAAAACTGAGTTGTTGGCCAAAGAGTTTCTACGGGACTCCCAAACAACCCAGACTGTTGCCAAGACTATAGGTTGCTCTCCACAAACTGACAGCAAAGCCTCATTGCTTAAGACAATACCTACACAACTCTGAACATGGACAGGTCGAGCTGGTGCCTACATAGAGCCTTTACTCCTATGTTCCAGTGTCTTTGTTATAGGAAAGGACTCTGCAGGCTACCAAAAGGGAAATGCTAACACCAAGCCAACCAGAAACCTGTTATCCACAGTGATGTACTAACTGCAAGATTGCTAGGGCAATGGTGGTACAAAGCCTGTCGGAGTAACCAACCAATTTCTGATTTGACTTAAAGCCCACCTGATACTAGAGTGACCAAGATCCTGAAACTAGATAACCCAGGGACCTAAGGTAAAACCAAGTAATACTGGTCTTTAAAAANCCATGGCCAACACTGCTCAGTTGACCAAGAAACAGAGACTAAATAGCACAGAGACCTAGGGTAAAATCAAATACTACTGGCCTTAAAAAATAGTGATAACATGACTTCTAATGATTTTCTGCTATACTCATAGATCAGTGCTTTGTTCAACCATCATCAGACAAAGCTTCCTCCTGCAGCAGATGGGAACAAATATAGAGACCCACAAACAGACATTATGCAGAGAGGGAAATAACTTGGAACACTCAGCCCTAAATGGGATGTTTCCATCAAATCCTTCCCCGTGGACGTGGAGGCAGAAAGAGTGTAAGAGCCAGAGAGGATGGAGGACACCAAGAAAACAAAGCCTTCTAAATCAACATGAGCAAAGTTCATATGAGCTCACAGAGACTGAAGCAGTAAGCACTGGGACAGGCAGGTGTGCACCAGGTCCTCTGGGCTTACATTATGACTTCTAGTTTAGTGTTTTTATGGGATTCCTGAGAGTGTGAACCAGTGGGTCTCTGACTCATGTCCTCTCTTAGGCTCTTTTCCTTCTGTTGGTCTGTCTTGTCCAACTTTGATGTGATAGTTTTTGTTTTACTTCATTATTTTTTAAATTTTGTTATATATTTTTAAGTGAATGAATGAATGAGTGTAAACCTAGCCACTGGAGTAAAGGTTAACAATGGAACTGTCATTTATACCTGCTGGGAGAGGGAAAATTAGTTTTCTATAATGGAATGATACTGGGTATATCAACCATTCCAGGGCAGATCTCATGTTCAGGAGTTGTTAATTGACCAAGAAATAATGTACTCTATGGGGTTTTTGTGTGTATGTGTTTTCCTAGGTCCTCGGCATTTTGTTGTTGTATTGGCTTTTTAGGTTGTTATTGAGAAAGAACATAAAGGTAAGGAGGCATAGAGGATCTGAACAAACTTTGGGGAGGGAAATATGATCAAAATTATTTAAATTTAAAAATTGTTTTAAATAATATATTTTTAAAATTGAAAAATAAAAACATGGTTTGTGTTATGCATTAATGCTTTATTCTTTAAAAACTTAAGTTTGTCATTTTATGCATACAGGGTTAAGAAGATGCCAAGAAAAGAGTAGTTTAAGAAAATATTTTTATTTTTAAAATTATAATCAAATAGGTTTGGAATTCTTAAATACAAATTTTATGCTAAATAATATAAATTTTATGCTAAATATAAATTTTATCCCTATGTATAAAACCTATTAGAACCTGTAGTATGATTTTATTTATCCCAGCAAATATCACATTTAAGTTTTTATTATTAGTAGTTTTTAGAAATACTAACTGTTGGATTTAAAAATAATAAATCTATCCTGAATTGACTAAAAAAGACAACCGAAGAAAGAATCAACCAGTCTCCATAACAGAAGATGCAAAGGGAAGTAGGCTAACCCTGTGCCTGTGATGCAAGACCTGCCAAGACCCACCAATGAAACATTTCTTTCATTAAAAAAATGGGGTAATATAGAGAATGAATACAGATACGCCAATTGTCAATGAACACTGGCCTACTTTTGGCCCATCATGTAGTCTAGGCCAGCATTGAACTAAGCAACCAAGGATAACCTTGAACTTTTGAGCCCCCTGCCTGTACCTTTGAAGTGCTGGGGTCACAATTATGTACCCAATTCATGCAGTGCTGGTGATCTAACCCAGATTTGCACTACAAACACTGCATGAGCTACAGCACTAGCCTTCTACAACCCCCACTCCCTCCACACTTCTTTTGCTGTGGTACTGGGGGGAAACCTAGGGATTTTTTTCCCATGTTAACCAAGCTCTCTAACACTGAACCATACTCCAGCCCTCACTGCCTGCTCTAAAGGAGATGATGGACCCTTGTAGAACCTCCCAGAAGCAGGCTACCAACTTACTTCACAACCAGCTTTTAAAACAAATCTCCTACCCTTTTTAAGATTAGAGAAACAGCAGACATGGTGGCATATCCCTGTGATCCTGGCAAAGGAAGGATGATGATGAGTTTGAAGTCAGCCTGGGCTACATATTGAGTTGCAGGCCAGTCTCAACTACATAGAGAGATCCTGTTTCAAAACAAACAAACAAAACCTAAAAAAAAAAACCAAACCTTAAATTATAATTATGGTCAAGACCTGAGTATTTGTTGATTTTACAAAGGACCTGGATTTGGTTTCCAGAACCTGCATGGTGGCATAAACTCTAGATCTAGGGGTTCTGACGCCCTTTTCTGACCTTCACAGGTACCAAGCACACAATATAGTGCCACAGACAAATATACAGGCAAATCACTCATTCAGATAGATAGATAGATAGATAGATAGATAGATAGATAGATAGATAGATAGATAGATAGTCAGACAGACAGACAGACAGACAGACAGATGAATAAGTAGCGGTGTGTGGTTTGTAATTTGTCATCTTATACTTAACAGGTTAGAAAATGGAAAAAAAGTAATGAAAAATGACAGCAATCAAGAAAAGTGGCATAGAACACATCAAAAGCAGCACCCCTTTGCAGTCATACTAGACAAACACTGATTTTTAAGTCACTACCATTGCAAGCATACACATACAGAACCAAAGAACAGATTTTGGGGGTCAGAGATATGCAGTAACTCACTCAAGATCACATAGCTAATTGGTGTAAAGCATAAATACCACAAAACCTCATATTTCCTCTCCTGATATCCCTGTGGCAAAGGGAGTTTGTTTTTTGGGGGGCTATGCTGGAAATTGAACCCTAGAGCCTTGCACATACCAGACAAACACTCTACCATTGAGCTACATCCATAGAGCCACAAAGGGATTTTTATATCATGGAATAGATATTTAGCACTTAAATACTTTAGACACATACAACAAGTTTCTCAAAAGATATCCAACTTAGCTTCAGTTACATAAATATCCACAAGAGACACATAAATCCAAGCTGTTCCTTGAGCAAGCCATATACTAGTGAAGCAAATTATAAATGTAGATTTGTAGATCTCTGTAACATGTTCTTCCTTTTAACCCATAAAAATATTTTCGATAATTCACCAGAGGTATTAACCTCTTGCAGCATATGCTTTTTAGGATATTGTTAAATAGTCTTCAGGGTGTTAAATCCCTCTCTCCACTCCTTTCCTGAGCACTGAGAAAAGCAGCTATAAATGCAAATGATTAAGAAACAATGGTCAAAAAGATGATCATTCATTGGGACATGCAAGAATAAATGAAATGGATGACTTTCTTACAAAATAATCAGCCAGCACTGTAAATGCCAAGGAGCTTTAGAATGTGGTATTGGAATGTGGCACTGTATGTATGAACATCAGATAACATTAGTTATTGCCATAACATTGGGTCCCTTTGTGTTTACTTGTGCTGAAAATACCTCAGAAGTATGCTAATATTTCTCAACTGCCATATCTAAAGTCACACAGCTATTTTGACAACAACAAAAACAAAACAAATTTTACCTGAATTTGGTGTACAATGCATTCTAATATACCACAGGCTCTCAATAAGATTGGTTAGAAAACCATAACCCTCAATCTCTAGGCCACCCTTACCCCAGCACATCCCATAGGCAGGACAGGCTATAGGTTGAAGGTTATGTGGCTGGGCTGGTGTCCCAATCCCTCTACTTGAAGTCTTGCCTGGTCACAGTAGACAGCCAGTTCAGGGAGGGGCCAACCAATGACTGGTATAGCCTAAAACTCATGCCAGGAGAGTAAACCCATCCCTGACACTGCCTGGAGCACCAGGACCCAGAGGCTGGATGACCTAGAGACCTAGGATAGAACCAAGAATGACTAGAGAGAAAAATGTCAATGTAATGATGCCTAATGATATTCTGCTATCCTCATAGACTGGTGCCTAGCCCAATTGTCATCAGAGAGGCTTCATCCAGCAACTGATGGAAACAGATGCAGAGACCCACAGCCAAACATTAGGTAGAGCTTGGGAAATCCTACAGAAGAGGGAGAAGAAGGATTGTGGGAGCCAGAGGGGTCAAGTACACCACAAGAAAAACCACAGAATCAACTAACCTGAGATCATAGGGGCTCACAGAGACTTAATCAACAATTAGGGAGCCTGCATGGGACTGACCTATGCCCTGTGCATATATGTTACAGTTGTGTAGCTTGGCGTTCTTGTGGGACTCCTAACAGTGGGAGAAGGGGCTGTCTCTGACTCTTTCACTGGCTTTTGGGACCCTACTTCTCATACTAGGTTGCTTTACTCAGCCTTAATATATGGGGAGGTGCTTAATCTTACTGCAACTTGATATGCCATGTTTTATTGATACTCATAGGAGACCTGCCCTTTCCTGAACAGAAATGGAGGAGTGGATTGGGGAGTGGGAACAAAGAAGGGATGGAGAAGAGAGACTGGGAGGAGAGGAGGGAGGAGAAATGTGGCTGGGATGTAAAATAAATAAATGAATAGATACATACATACATAAGTAAGAAAACCATAACATTCACTGCTGGGCAGTGATGGTACATGCCTTTAATCCCAGCACTCTGGAGGCAGATGGATCTCTGAGTTTGAGGCCAGTCTGGTCTACAAAGTGAGTTCCAGGACAGCCATGACTGTTAAACAGAGAAACCCTGTCTCAAAAAACAAAAAACAAGAAACAAAACAAAAAAACCACAATTCCAATCTCACAGACTGGATCTTTTACAGGCCCTAACCAAATGCCCATTTCACAACTCAGAATACAGACACCTATGTTGTAACAAAAACTAACCCCAATGCCATGAAAAGGACAATTTCAAGATCTAATTCCTTTTCACAGGGGCTGGTTATAATCTTGTTTTTCCAGACTGATTCTAGCAGATTTGTTTGGTTTCATAGTTACTAAGTGATAGTACACAAGCGCAGAACAACATAAATGGTTAACAGCATTAAGCAACCAAAATAAGAGAAAAACAAAACACAGCAGATTAAAGTCAATGTTCTGGAGATAAGACTGCCTCTTTTAGGAAAGTGTCCCAGAGGCTAGAGAAATAGTGGTTAAGAGCTCATACTTCCACAGGACGTTTGGTTCACTGCACCAATGTTGGGTGACTTAAAACCACCTATAACTCCAGTTCCAGGGGTATCTAACAACTCTGACCTCCTTGGTAACCTGTACACATACCTACACATGGTATGCTGCCATGCCTCCCCACCATGATGGACTATTATCTCTCTAGAACCATAAACCCAAATCAACTTGCTTCTGCAAGTTGCTTTTAGTCATGGTGTTTTATCACAACCATAAAAAAGTAACTAATACAACCCTAAAGACTTTCAAAAGCACCCTTTAGGAATTGCCCAAGGTGGCACACATTTGCATCCCTTGCACTTAAGAGGCTGAACCAGGAGGATCATGAGTTGAACGAAGGCCAGCCTGTACAACAATAATGGGTACCAGGCCAGCCTGGGCTATACAGTAATACCCTATCTCAAACAAACAAACAGACAAAAGTACCCATAAGAATGATTGACAGCAATAAAACTTCTTCCACCAGCAATAATATGCATGAATCTCACAAAAATAATATCAACAGAAAAAAGCTAGACACAAAAGCAATCTTATTTATATATAAATATCAAATAGCCATTATGTGAAAATTCAAGATAGCTGTATCTTTGGGGAGGTGGAGCTAAAGATCAGGGCACTCAGCCCTTCTAGAACATTAATACTTTTTTTCTCTTTCTTTTGTGAGGGTGGTAAGCAATGGGGATGGAACCCAGAGCTTTCTGCCTATTAGGTAAGCATGCTCCCACTAAGCCACATCTTCAGTCCTGAATCTGGGTAGTGGCTGTGTTCATTCTTCAAAATGTAGAGGAAAGTTCGCCAGGAATAACATTTTTTCCATTCATTCAAGGGGGGGGCTATATTTTTTCTTTTGGATTTATGTGTGCATATGACTATTTTGCCTGCATGTATGTATGTTCACCATGGAGTTCACAAGAGGCTGTTGGATCTCCTAGCACTGAAGTTAGGGGTGGTTGTGAGTTGTCATGAAGGTTCTAGGAACCAACTCAGGTTATCTGCAAGAACAAGTGCTCTTAACCACTGAGCCTTTTCTCTAGCCCCGAAAGAGTTTTTTGTTTATTTGATTGATGGATTTTTGGAGATATGGTCTCACTATGTAGCTTTGGCTACCTTGGAACTATGCAGAACAGAGTAGCCTTCAACTCACAGATCCACCTGCCTCTGCCTCTTGAGTACTAGGATTAAAGGTGTGTCCCAACACGCTTGGCCCTATCTTTGAAGATTTTTTTAAAATTTATTACTATTATTGTTGTATAATCATGAGCATGCACATGCATGTGGCATGATGCATGTATGGAGATCAGAGGACAACTTTCAGGAGTCAGTTCTCTCCTTCCAACTTGGTGAGACATGGTCTCTCTTGCTGTTTCTATAGCACTGTGCTGTGTATTCCAGGCTACCTGATGCAAAAGTTTCTGGGCAATTCTCAGCACAAGCACATATACTCACTGAGCCATCTTGCCAGCCCCCAAGAAGGCCTATCATAGCAGAGCTGATGAGACTAAGAGTCAAGAGGAGCTGAAAAAGGCAGAAAAGGGAATGAGAAAGATCCCAGCAGAGCTGCTATATATACAGGGAAGAACTGGTATGTATGGACATAGCTTATGGCTGACATCTGGCTCTAAGCCTGCCACCTCCTCCATCATCCTTCTTAACAATAAAGGCCTCTGCCTGTTTTCCAAGAACAGGGCAAGAGGAAAGGTTAACTGGAAAGGATGAGCTCCCCCCCACACACACATACACAAAATTCCAAAAGCTGTATGCATCAGGGTGGCTGCTATAGAGAATGGTGATCCAATCAATCACTGTCTTGCTACTTGATCAGGTTGACCGCATGGCTGCAAATATTCCCAAAACAATTTGTTGTGTGGCTGTTTCTTTAGTACTGAAACATTTTCTCACGGAGAGAGAAGACACTCATATGTACAAGAAATTCAGAAGACTCAACAGGACTTTTCCCAAGATTAAATAAGCAGTAAATAATTTCTGGGAGAGGGAGCATTCTTCAGCTGGTGTGGCTGTCTGCACATTGTACAGGAAACTGCAGTGATATAGCTTCTGTGAGTCATCATTCACGCTGGGTTGTGGGGATTTTGGTGATGTAGCTGCCTGAGAGTCACCCATGCTCTTGTGAGGAACATCAATGGTTCACCAAGGTAGACTTACATGAAATAGTATCATTGATCTGATGTTGCCCTGTCTATCTTGGATGATTAGAAACAGATTCCCAAGGAAAAGTCGTACGGCTACATTCCTTAGTGATCAGAATCCTTAAAATCCCTAAAAATCAGTGCATGTATCCCCAGTAGATGATTACATAATGAACAAAGGAAGCAGACTTCTAGAAAGCAAAAACATGAAAATAAAGTCACTGGAGCAAACACTTTTGCAAGAGAACAAGGGTAGAAAGCTATTATCTGTGAGGTCAAATGCAGCCAGCTACCTATGTTTATAAATACTTACTTAATGACAGCCACAACCATTCAGTTAGGTACAGTCTGTGGCTGCTACAACAGCCCTGAATGTCTGACACAGAGACGTAGTGGCCATTCAAACCTAAAATAATGGACTACCAAGCTCATAAGAGAAAGACCTGGCCAACTGTTGCTATGGGTAAATGGACTGCCATGCCTCACTGTCAGGTGGGTTGTATAAAACAAAATTCTGTAAGAGAGTAGCAGGACCACTATAGCACACACTTTACTATAGAGCTTCAGGCACTATTTTGAAACCTAAAATGTTTATATTTAAGACACAGAACAATAGAGACTAAGACAAATAACATATGTACAGGATATACTACATAGAACACCTTCCTGCCTAGGACAGTTCTCTGTGGCTCTGTTTGAACTCAGCATCATTGATCACCAGCGTGCTTTGAGAAGAAAATTGTTTTCTCCCCTGAAGAGATTTCATCATCAAAAAGAAATTATACAAAACATAAGTACTATAAAAATTTTCATTAGTTTCTCAAATTTAAGAGAACTTGGGAGCAGAAGATGTGGCTCAGTTAGAAGAGTATTTGCCCAAGGTGCATGCCCAAGGTTCAATCACCAAAACTTCATGTTAAAAACAAAAACAAGAACAACAACAAAAAATAAGTGTGGTGGCATATGCACATAATTCAAGCACTCAGGAGATAGAGAATCAGAAGCAGGAGGATCAGAAGTTCAAGTTCATCCATGGCTACCTATCAATTTGGAGGCTATCCTGGCCTATATGAAACTCAGGAAAGAAAGGAAAGGTGAAAAGAAAAGAAATAAGGAGGGGAAGGAGAGATGTCTTAGGATTTCTACTGATGTGATAAAATACAATGACCAAAACCAACTCAAGAAGGAAAGGGTTTATTTCATACTACAGCTTGTAGTCAGTCCATCACTGAGAGAATTCAGAAAAGGAACTCAAGGCAGAAACCTGCAGGCAGGAGCTGATGCAGAGGCCATGGAAGGGTGCTGCTTACTGGCTCTTCATGGCTAGCTCAGCCTGCTTTTCTTACTCAGGGCCACCTGCCCAAGGGTAGCACAAACCCCATCACCACTGTCCACATCAATCATTTGTCAAGAAATGCCCTACAGACTTACCTACAGGCAATCCAGATGAAGGCATTTTCCCAATTGAGGTTCCTCTTCCCAAATATTTATAGGTTTGTGCCATGTCATGTTAACAAAAACAACACCGGAGGGGAGACGAGGGAAGAAGGCAGGCAGAGAGAGAAGGAATGGAAGGGGAGTGTGGAGAGAGAACAAACCTAGAAGTGTTGGAAATATAACTTGGGGAGGGGATAGAGCATTTGGCTAGCATGGACTGGGTCCTAGGTTTCATTCCCAGCACAAGTAGAGAGAGAGAGGAGAAGGGTGAGAGGAATACAGGGGAAAAGGAGAAAGGAAAGGGAGAGGGAGGAAGGTAGAGAAGAAGGGAGTGTGGAGAGTGCAGGCTTACTGAAGAGGCTGAAGCAGAAGGATCTAGAGTTTGGGATCAACCTGAATTACAAAGCAAGATACCATCTCAAAAAAGAAAAAAAACGAGAGGGCAGAGAAGGCTTGGTGTTTGGCTTAATGGAACATAGCTTCTAGTCTACCATGCACAAGGCCCTACATTCCATTCTCAGGAAAGGAAAAACAAATAATACACATTAATCATGAAGCAAGACAATAAGTAAAAGAAAAATTATACAAGCTGTAAATTTATGTTGCTTGAAGAATAAAAAGAGGGCTGGTGAGATGGTTCAGCAGGTTATGGCACTTTCCTCCAAGCCTGACAACCTGAGTTCAATTCTCAGTACCCACAAAGTAGAAGGAG
>LZPO01034958.1:115706-147518 GCA_001675575.1 Neotoma lepida
CTGCTTTCTAAAAGTAAATACAGCAATATATAAATATAGCTATAGCAGAGCGCTAAATTATATAAAAATATAATGAAGAACATGAGGAGAGTACCCATATTCAACAACATTAAAACCAACATTTGGCAATTTTAGTATACTCTCAATTCTTCCTTCTCTTTTCTGTAGTACATGAAGTTTTACATGTAACCTGAAGCAACTGTTCTGCTATAAGCTCCTTATAACAACAGCATCTTGACCTATGACAGAATAGCCACTGGTCTGAAAGATTTCATAGAACTCTGAACTCTATATTTTTTTAGATTTATGTGTATTGAGTGTTTTGCCTACATGTATGTTTGTATACCATGTTCGTGTCTGGTGCCCAAGGAGGTCAGAAGAGTCACCCTGGAACTATAGTTGAGGATAATTGTGAGCCACCATGTGGGTACTAGGAATCAAACCTGGGGACTCTGCAAGAGCAGTTAAGTGCTCTTAACTGCCAATCCAATTCTCCAATCCTTTGAGTCTATTTTCCCTTAGCAACAGTGAAAGCAGCAACAACAAGAGATCTGAATCCTGAGGTCAAACATTTTATTTTCTGTCATACATTTACAGGAATTTGAAACACTCTATTTTTTAGTTTAATGATCAATGTTTTCTTACAGTGAAGTGTCTTCCTCTTAGTATATATAAAGACATTTTTTCAACTTTTAAAAGACAGTAATATAAAAAGGGCCTTCCTTAGAAGTGCTGCACTTCTAAGGCCATCACTCTGACAGAACCCAATCTAGGAAGCTAAGCAGGGTCTGGTCTGTTTAGTACTTGGAGGGAGAAATGATGCCTGCTGAAAAGAAGTGTGAAGTCCTGTATTCTCCAAGTTACCTTCTCGCCTCTTTTTAAATATCTTTTTTCTCTTTGGTAGTACTGGTATGGAACCCAGGGCTTTGGGTATAATAGGTAAGCACTCTACCACTGAGATACACCCTAACTTTGCACCACTTAACTGCCCCAAAACTCTATTGTCCTTCTGTGGATGTTAAAGTGCAGAAGACCCTGTCTCCAACTACTTGCCAGATAAAATATAAATCTTATGTGAACTTGGAAAACGAAGTCAAAGTTGCAGTCAGTGTTCCATGACATTTCAAATGAATGCAGGAATCAATTAAAGGAAAGAAAGGCTAGGAAAAGCAAAGCTTGGTGTTGGAATATAGTTCAAGAATGGAATCATGTAAGGGAAATTCTGAGTTCCTGTGAAAATACTACAAGAAAACAAGAGTCTTGTGACCTCAGTTTCTTCAAAAACATGGAATTGTTCTTGGAATGTTTTTGTGCTCCTCCCAGGTGCAGTGGCTAGGACTGAGTTACTATAAGTGTTGTTATTTATGTTTTTGCCATGTGTGGCTTGTCCTTGTAATTGGACACTTTATGAATGTGACTTTTCTCAACCCTCAGAGTATAAATTGTCTGATGCTCGAAATAAAGTTGGCTATTGCATGAGACATTAGTCTGCCCCACTTGTAGGCCCTGCTTTCCCAGGTTCATATCACCAACTAGAGCAGTAAACAGCTGGCATCACACAGCTCAGTGATACATTACTTGACTGCCATGCATAAGGCCCCAAGTTTAATCTCCAGCATCTAAAACAAAAGAAGAAAGAAAAAGAAAAACACCAAGTTTGTCTCAACAAGAAAGGGGAAAAAAATCAAATCAATCTCTACAAACCCAGGGAGTTTTCTCTGATCTTCCTCTTGGATTTCCTTTCAACTGTCCTTTAAAAATTAACTTCTAGGGGCTGCAGAGAAGCACAGCAGTTAAGAGCACTTTCTGCTCTTCCAGAGAACCCTAGTTCAGTTTCTAGCACCAACATCAGGTAGCTCACAATCACCTGTAACTGCAGATCCAGGGGATCCAATGCCTCTAGCCTCTTGGGCACCTACTTGCACTCACATTCACAAACCTGCATATAGACAGACAGATACACAAATACCTGCACATAATTTAAAATAATAAAAACACATCTTTAAAAACATCTAATATTTCAAAAGGAAAACCTACCAAGATCCAGCATGTAACTTGCAACCTGACAATGTACTACTACACAATTAACAAGGGTAAGCCTCTAAGTCAGTAGTTCTCAACCTTCCCAATACTGTAACCCTTTAATACAGTTCCCCATGTTATGGTGATCCCCAACCATAAAATTATTTTCATTGCTACTTCATAACTGTAATTTTGCTACTGTTATGAATCATAATGTAAATATCTGACATGCAGGATATCTGATATGTGACCTCAAAGGGATGGAGACCCATAGGCTGAGAACTGCTGTTCTAAGTAATAACTGAGTGAAGATTGCCAGGCAGAAAAGAAGACCTGCTACAGGATTAGATTTGCATAAAACCGAGCAGAATATGGTAATACAGGCCTGTAATCCCAGCATAGGCTGAGGCAGTAGGATAGAGAGTTTAAGGCCAGCCTGAACTGCATAATAAGTTTGAGACCACCTTGTTTAGTGAGACTGTCTCTAAGACAGAAAACAGTCTTTTATACAATATTCTGAAAAATGCACACTAACCTATCATAGCAGGACACATTCATATTGGGGGTGGGTGATTAGGCAGAAAGAACATAATTCCAATGGTCTCACAGGGGTGGGGGGAGGTAAACTTTGTACCCCTTAGAAAAGCCAGATGAACAAACAAGATTTCCTCTTTTCTGGTCAGATTCCACATCTGGTTAGGAAATGTGAATGACACGAACATGGCTGATTCCTAGGATATACTGCACCCAAACCCCAGAAAGGAACCCATGGGACACTGTTCCCATCCCTCCTCCAAGCCACTGCATCACCCAATCAGACTTGCTTATAGGCCTCACACATCAGCTGCTGCTGCCTTAGACACCAATTAGAAAATGAAAGAAATAATTAATACTCAGTGTAACTCAATATTGCTCAGTGATGTGTATCTCTATGCCAAAAGGCACCTGGTGAAATTTCAGTCAGGAAAAAGACGAGGCTCTTTTCATGCATCTGGTTCTCATTTGGTTTCTGATTTCTTCTCATTAGATTAAAAGTTAAAGTCTTAGCAGAACATCAGCTAAAAAGGTGAGTTGAGCACGGTGTGTGTGTGCTGAGACAGGGTCTCACTATGTAACCCATGCAGGCTTGGAATAACTGTGACACAGACTGGCCTTGAATTCATGATACTCCTGATTCTACCTCCAGGATAACAAGTGTACATCACCAAGCTAGCTGGAATCTATATTTTAGTGGGTCTCACTTGTGACTCTGTGATGCTGTTGTAGAGAGCCAGTTAGCCCTCTTGGACTAGGAATAGAAATGTTTTTCTAACTAAATTGAGGAACAATGGGGCAGTGATTCTGAAATTCTCTTCTTTAAAATTTTTGTCTTTTGTTTTCATTTACCTTGCTGGAGCACATAGGTCTGCACTGAACTTCCCATGGAAGCTTGGAGAACAGTGATATGTATACCAGTAGTCCACTCTAATCCAAGACTGAGGAAGGATCAAACTCAAGGGCCTGGTTGATATATTAAGCCACCCCATTCCCAAAATATTCCTCAAGGAAAACAAAAGCTAAGTATAGTTGCTTCCTACATAGATTCTTTCCTGCAGATTATCTCAAGTTCTTCCTTAGTTGTTATGACTCGATCTATATTTCATGTGTTTGTGTACCCCAAGGCTCACTAGTATTAAAACATACAATAATAAACTACACATACAACAAGCCTTCTATATATACCATTTGCAGTTTTCCTGGATGTCAGCACTGATCCAAACAGCTGCCCATATTTAAACCCTGAGTATATTCAGTGCTCCAATCCCCTAGAGTAATGTTTGGGACCACCCAATCCCAGCTTTTCTGCTTATTTAGCTGAGCTCCTCCATGAGCAAAGGCCCAACACATAGAGAGAGATAAGGGTTATCCACTTTCTAAGGCTGGAAAAAGCAACTACAGTGTCCCACTGAAGGTGTCCTGATCAGCCCATGAAATGTCTTGAGAGGGCTGCTGCTCATTATTGAGACACTGAGATCGGGGTTGGGACAAAATAATGAGATGTCCAGGCAGCTGAGACGAGCCTGTGCACAGGGACACCAAATAGCATCCTACTGGAGAAAACAGATAAAGCACAGAGCATGTGACCAGGTCCAGCATGTACCTAACTGCCTCTTAGTGTCTTCACTTTATCAAAGAAAACTATGCAAAACTAACAACCTCAACTTCACAGCACAGCCCACTGCCACACTAGAGTGAAAGTGCTGCTGTTGAAGCAAGGCCTTTTTGCCTAAGCCTGTTCCACATTCTACAGCATCAGAAGGGCAGAACAGGACAGGACATGTGTACAATGTGTTTTATCTCACAAGAAACAACTCAGAGAATATGCAGAAGGCTTTATCCATTCTGTTGTCAGATTAATGATGTTACAGATTTTTCCCCATATGACAAAAATTGAGAGCTACTTCCTGAGGTCAGAGAGAGGCAACATGAAACACATTTTTCAAATATTTGGTTTATTAGATTTCCCTAACCATCCTAGAATACATATATAAAGAAAAGGCCATTCCTGATCACAAGGGATAAAGTTTATATTCAAAAGACTTTCGTGACCTGACTCCCACAAGCCACAGAGCTTACTCATTCCCAGAGCCTGGGCCATCTCCCCAGAATGTACCCATGGGGACTGGGAAACTACTCACATGAGCAGAAAATTCAGAGTCTAGTGAAGCAAAGAAAATGCCCATCAGCTGTTGAAGGAGACCACCCAAAGTAGTCTATCCACATAAGGGATACACACTCAGCCACCAGACAGAAATGAACTGCCAGGCCTTCTGCAGTACACATGAACCTTGTCAGTTGTACTGGCTGGTTTTGAGTCAACTTGACACAAGGTAGAGTCATCAGAGAGGAAGGAGCCTCAGTTGAGGAAATGCCTCCATGAGATCTAGCTGTAATGCATTTTCTCATTTAGTGATCAATGGGGGTGGGTCCAGCCCATTGTGAGTGGTGCCATCTCTGGGCTGGTGGTCCTGGGTTCTGTAAGAAAGCAGACTGAGCAAGCCATGGGAAGCAAGCCAGTAAGCAGCATCCCTCTGTGGCTTATGCATCGGTTCCTGCCCCCAGGATCCTGCCCTGTTTGAGTTTCTGTCCTGATTTCCTTTGGTGATGATCAGCAATGTGGAAGTGTAAACTGTATAAACCCTTTCCTCCTTAACTTGCTCTTTGGTCATGGTGTTTTGTCGTAGCAATAGACAAGTCTGTGCAGTGCTACACAAAAAGTCAATGTTATATGATTTTACTTTGCAGGAAATGTCTATGGCAGGCCCAACCAGAGATTTGGAGAGCAGCCTCTTGGCTGTCTGAGATTAGGATGTGAGCAGGGATGAGTATTTTCCCAGGTATAAAGCATCATTTTGGGAGGTGGGGATGGAAATGTCCTGAAATTGTATTGTGATGGCTACACAAACTCTGAATTTACTAAGTCACTAAAAAAACTAGTAAACTGAAGCTGGATGTGGTAGCTTACACCTTTAATCCCAGCACTCAGGAGGCAGGGAGATCTCTGAACTCGAGGCCAGCCTTGTTTACAGAGCTAGTTCCAGGACAGCCAAGGCTACACAGAGAAACTCTGTCACGAAAAACAAAACAAAATCTAAAATTTAAAATTTAATCAGATGCTATTGTCAAACACTGTAAGAAACACTTTTGTTTTGTTTTGTTTCGAGACAGGGTTTCTCNCGGGTGGCACAGGCCCCTAGCCCCAGCTATTTGGAAGGCTTGGCAGGTGTGGATCCTCATACCTGAGACTGCAAATTCAAGGACTGTCTGAGCTACAGATTGAATTTGGAGCCAGCCTGGACAACTTAGCGATGTTCTGTGTCAAAAATCAAAATGACAACTATTTATCTCATGCAAGAGGGCCTGGGTTGGGTTCAAGTACCAGTAGTGTGCAAATACTAGTAGTTTGAACAAAAAAAGAACAGATGAAAATTGCATGCCTCCATAAAGTTCTGAAAGAAAAGAAGGGCACTGAGCATGGTGATTTCAGTATCGGGGATCCAGGATGAGCAGACTGAAGGAAGACCCTGTCCCAAAGCAGGGGAGTGTGTGAGGGGAAGAAAGAGAAATGCCACTTGAGACTACAAAGGGTAGCTACAGAGGGAAGACAGATTCCAAAAAAGACACAAAAGTGATGGTCTGAAATGTTCTCAACAATTTCTGCTGAGCAGCTTCTCTCAGTCGGTCAATGCATTAAGCCCTACAGAATATGGAAAGGATGCTGCAGAAATGTCATCCCTTGTTAAAGAGGAGACCAGGTAGATGTGGTTCCTATTTCACCTGCAGTCACTCGTCCTTAGAAAACAAGTGCTTGGATAAAGGAACTCAGGAACTCTGCCACCAAGCAAGCTGCCTTGGGCCTCAAGTCTTGAAGGGGCTGGTAGGGGGCTTCTGGCCTCATCTCTGCTATGTGCTGCCCTTCCCAGTTCCTCTAGATCTACAGGCTGCAGAAGGCTAAGGACAAGTTCCTTCATAAATTGCAGTAGGTCTGGGGAATTTGCCCCCACCATGCAACAAGGCTTCCAGAATGGGCTCCATACCAAGGCTCTCCTCCTACCTGAGACTTTAGGGAACTCTAGCTCCTACCAGCTAAAGTCTGTGAACACTGTTTATCCTCCAAACAGAAACCACCCATGTCAGAGCCAAGGGAAAGGTGGAACAATGTGCGCTTGTTCATCCAGTCCCTAGGGCAGTCCTGGGGACCTTCCAGAGACCTGGTTTCTAAAATCAAAATTCTAGTATATGCTTATGCTAAAAATCCACAAGCCTTCTACCAGGTACAGTTGTTGTGAATACACAAATCAAGACTATTAACAATATTTTGCTAAAACTTAGCATACCACATGCTTTTTCTCAACTATACTCTGCATTCCTAATGTATTACCAAGGGGACAAAGTGAATGAAGTTGCTGTGTGTCTTACTCCCTTAGAGCAAGATCAAAACATTAAGGCTGGAAGAAGGGGTTTGTGAACCCATGTCTAGCAGTGTGCCACATATACACCCACCCTTTCTCCTCTGGACTTCTAGTCCTCAGAAGCAATCACAAAGCATAGAATCTTGGGGTCCAACTTCCTGACACCCAGTTAGGAAATGAAAATACAACACTGCATATACAGTAAATACTGTCAGCTTCATTTTTCTCCTTCACTGAGCAGTCTGTCAAGTTAACATAATAAAACCTTCTCTCCATAAGGACACATTCATTCTCTGAAAGATCTGCTGGACTTTGGGGATTAAGACATGACCTTGATTGGCTGAGCCAGAAACACCAGCACCCACCTCCCAATGGAGGAAGCTGCTGGGTGGGGTTTCAGAACAAATCCAGTCAGTGCAAAGGGAATCAAACAGCACCAGGCACAGACAGGCCCACTTGATAACAGCTCCTCCTCTCCCTCTCCCCAGAAGAGCTCTCTAACAAGGAAAGTCCCAGGACAGGCCTTGCATATTTCTAAGAAACGCAATTTTCAATTTGTGTACTGATGGCTTTCAAGCATTTAGAACTCTTTCTGTTTAGTCTCCATCTCAAAGGCCTCACATCCTTATCCCTATCCCTTTTCTGAACTCCCAAAAAGGCTCAAAGTAAACTTCCTGCAATGCCAGGGCATTTGTAGAAATGGGCACAAGGGAGTCAGGCACAAGAGAGCTGGGGCAGTAAGCTTCCCTCAGAAGGGACTCCAGTGGTTTTTGTATGTCTTGGCACTGGAGAACTACACCACTTATTCTATACTCTTCCCTTGCCTATCCTCTTCCATCGTCCTGGATGGTTCCTGTTTTCTCCTCCCTCATCTACTCCCCCCCCGGTAACCTCCAATCCAGCATCTTCAAACATGGACCCCTACCAAAGGGAAATCTGCAGTTCTCCACCTCTATTCTCCTGAAAGTGGGTGCTGCCACCTGCCTTATGGACAACCCAAGGTACAAATAGTAAACGATATAACAGATTTTAGAGGTAGTCTAGCCATCATATGTGATTTACATAAAGCCTGTAACACTGTAGACAGCTACCCCAGTGAGGCAGAGTTTGAACACACTACACAAGGAAATTGCAGAAAAACTGACCAATGGGAGAGGCAACAGTGCCTGTCCAGTACCAAAGAAAGAGATGGAACTAAAGGCACCAAGAGAAGGTTCTTCATGGCAGTAGATATAAACATAGAGCCTGGAAGATTTTAGCTCTGCAGAAATATTTTAAGGTTAATCAATGTGAAAGATTCCTAGGTTAATTTCTAACCCATATCTAATCCTATGGTCATCTTTACGCCATACCTGGCTAAGGATTTGTTTTTGCCTGTTCAAAATAATGCCCATTACATTGTCATTTCTAAAACTGTATGTGTAGGTGAATTGACAAATGATTGGTTGACAGACTGAAATAAATACATATGGTATTATTTAAATCACCAAAATACCAGTGATGTAAATACATATGGTATTATTTAAACCACCAAAATACCAGTGATGCATAAAATATCAAAGCCAGGCAAGGCAGCCCATGGCTGTAGTCCTAGATATTTTAAAGGCTGAAATAACTGGGTCACTTGAGCCCTCAAGTTCAAAGGCCAGTCTAGGCAAGACAGTAAGAATTTGGCTTTAATTCCAAATATATACATACATATATATGCATGTACACATATTCATAGGGAGTGAATGTTGTCATGGTTTGAATATGAACTATTTCCCATAGGTTCAAGTGTTAAGCCTTTGGTTCCTAACTGGTCATGCTATTTTGGGAAATGCTGTAAACTTTAGAGGGTGGGACCTAGCGGGAGGAAGTAGAACAGTGGAGGTATATCAGTTTCCAACATCATCTGGATATAAGGAACAGATCATCAAAGCTGACGTTCCCAAAGTCTAGCCTCGAATTCACAAGTAAGCAAGCAGCAGACTGAGTTTTCAACCTCCAGTTTGAGATTGGGCAAATCTGAGTTGGAGCCTGAGACACTATACATGTCTGATATATGTTTTCCTAGAGAAGGCCTCCATGATGCATTTAGCATTTAGCAGAATGTGGCCTGTAATGGGCAGCAGTTCCAGCTTTGACCTGGAAGCACACCCCCTACTGAGGCTCCTGACTCGTCCGGCCCCAGGGGGAGGTCCTAGGTAGGCGTGGGAGTTACTGGAAGCCTCAGTAGGGGGTGTGCTTCCAGGTCAAAGCTGGAACTCCTGCCCACTACAGTGGCTTCATTGGTCCTCTCCCTTTCATCCCAGCAGTACCATTCACTTCCCAGACCTGCTGTTCTCTCCTTTGCCTTGTTCCCATTAAACTTTTTTGTTTTAAAACCTGTCAGCTCCAGTACCAGCAGAAACTGCCCTTTTCCCTTCCTGTGACCCTCTTGGTCACTAAAATCCAACCAAAGTTTCATTCCAACATCATGCCAGGCACAAAGAGAACATGGTCTCTAGGCATAGAAAACATATATTCAGGCCCCCAGATGGGCCAATAGCCAGGTGGACATAATTTTCTATTAAGTTTTAAAAGGAATGCTTGGTGCTTGGGTGTTAACCTGTGATCAAGAATTAAGGCTACTCAGGGCTGGAGAGATGGCTCAGTAGTTTAGCTTTCTTTCAGAGGACCCAGTTTGGTTCCAAGCACCCACATGACAGCTCACAACCATCACTAACTACAATTCCAAAGGCTCTGTCAGCCTCTTCTGATCTCCACAGTCACTTCAAATATATGGTACATATACATACATGCATGCAAAATACTCATATACATAAAATAAATTCTTTAATAAATTTAAATAAATCATTTAATTCTTTATTTAAATAAAATCTTTAAATAGAAAGAATTAAGGCTGAATGTGAGGTGCATGATTGTGCACAATGCACATCTATCTGTGATGTTGTGAGTCATCCCAGCACTTGAAGGTGGAGACAGGAGATCAGGAGTTCAAGGGTAGTTCAAGAGACCCTGCCTCAAAACAACAACAAAAAAGGGGGGCTTAGGGACATACAGTTCAGTGGCAGAATAATTGCTTACTATGTGTAAGGTCCTAGGTTTGATTACACAGAAAGAGAAAATTAAAGCTACCCATCCTGGAATCCCAGTACTCAGGATGATTGCTGCAAATTCAAGGCCAGCCTGGGCTACCTGGTGAATTCCAGTCCAGGGTGGCAACACAGCATACTGTACCTCAGTGATACAACACTTGTCTAGCATGTACAAGCCTCTACCTAGTACAGTACCATAAATAAATAGAGAATTAAGAATTCTTTATGTGTCCCACATGTTAGACCCTGGTAAATTGGTCAGTTTTATTTTACTGCAACAAAATACCTGAGTTTATCAGCTTATAAAGAGGAAAGGTTTCTTTTGATTAATTGTTTCAGGTTTCAGCCCCTGGTCACTAAGCCCCATTATCTTTGTTGGCAGCATAATACATCAAGGTGCCCGTGCCCATGCCAAAGCAAGCTGCTCACCTCAAGGCTGCTAGAAGCAAAGAGAGACAAGTGACTGGAGTCCCTATATCCCCTTCAATAGCATATCTCCAATGATCTACCTTTCTAATGAGGCCCCACTTCTTCTCCCTGCCCCCCTCCCGTTTATTGTCTCAGAGGTATTTGCCTTTCTTTTAAGATCCCGTCTTCCTTCCTCCCACCCCTCCAGCCTCCCCCTCCCAAACCACCCCCACATTCCCTCCTACAATAAGGTAAGGAGGCCCCACTTCTTAAAGGTGCCACCTTCTCTAAATCATGCCACAGGCTTAAGACCAAAAAGGGCTAAGGAGATGGCTTAGTGGATAAAACACTTGGCACGCAACCATGAAGACTGGAATTCAGATCCCTAGAACCCATGTAAAGTCAGATGCAGAAGCACGTATATATAATCCCAATGTGCTTACTCCTCAGAAATTCATGGGCTATCATGGCATATACTGTAGTGAACAAAAAACCTTGCCTTAAACAAGGTTAGAAGACAGGGACCAGGACCTGAGGTTGTCGTTTGACCTCCACAGTCCCTACCTAGTGTGTGAAAGCAACCAACTAAACACACAAATAAAAAAAGTATCAAAGTGACTGAAACATTCAAGAGTCTGATAAGTGGTGGATGAGTGCTGACAAAAAGGGAAGCCACTCTGAACTTATCTTCCTTGCTGAAACATGTTCACACAACCCACTCATAGTACCAGAAATACAACTTGAACAACCAATGTCTAATAAAAAATAACGGCTAGGAAATGCTCTTTTCCTTCTGATGCTCAAGTTCCTGGCATATAAACTATAAAAGGTTGCACCCCCCCCCCCACGGGTTGGAGGTAAACACAGGAAGCACCAGAGAAGTTACAATGTAGTTGTCTCTTAAATGTCCACTCATTAATTTTCTCATTCAGAGTAGAGCTCTGAAAACAAAATCCCAGAAGATTCTGACCATGTTATGAGAACCAAAACAGTTTTTTGCTACAACTAAAATTCCACCCTGTCATAGGAGATTAGTATAGCCCCTTAGCATGGCAGAAGTCACAACAAAATGAACAGTGGCCTCTACTAGGAGTCACAGAATAGTAAGGAACCCTGGGCAAGGAAGGTGGTATTAAATACATCCTACAGGGATAGGAATGGAGCAACTGTAGAAAGCTTGCCTAAAGGTACAACTAGGACTCCAGCCCCAACAACAATACAGACTTTCATGAGTCCTTTTATTCCAGAGTCACTCATTTTATTTAAATACTGTATCACAAAGGGTAGGGATATTACATTTATTTATGTGTGCGTGACATACACAATGGGTAAGTGCACACCATGCCACACGTGCAGAAATCATAGGGCAACTTACAGTAGTTACTTCTCTCCTTCTATCATGGGATCCAGGGATCAAACTCAGTTTTGTGCTTTTACCAGTAATCTCCCTGTGCCCCCTGCCCTTTAGTAACAACTTAAAATTTCTAGATATATACCTTAAAAGCCATTCCAAGCACAAATTATCCCATAACCTCTGTAGTTTGATATTTAAGGAGACTTATCCAAATTTATTGCAAGCATAGTGAACTTTCACTTAGGAAAAGCCTTTGCTGCCTTTATGTCATTTGCATGTGAAAATGAGATACTTCATTCAAAAAGGTGAAACTGCCTTCCTCCTTTCCTAAAAACACCCCTCGTAAACACACATTCATTCATTTACTCACTCAGTTCTGAGAATATGTGAAAGACTGGGGTCCCAGAAACAGACTGCTAAGTACCACTCCACAGGAGACTTTGAGGAACATTTGTCTCATAGAACACTTGTCTTAGAGCTTTTCTCACTATTTTCCATGCATTCAGCAGTAACTGAACACCCCTAATAGGAGAAAACAGCCACACTGCCAGGCTCAGCCCAGCCTAGCCCAGCCTAGCTAAGACCCTGCACAGTTCAAAAGGGCAGATTCTTATGTGCTGGGATCATAGAAGCACAGCAGAACTGCTGATCCATGCAGCCACATTCCAATACCCAGACTGTTTCCCTGTCTTTCTTCACATTCCTTACGGGGTGCTCTAGGAACTAGCTATGAAGTTTCATGAAATTACCTTTATCCAAATAAATGATTTCTTGGAATGGAGGGTGGGGGTGAAAGAAGGGGCAGGACAAGAAAGAAAAGAAGGATAAGGAGGGAAAAGGAAGGAAAAAAAATCTAGAGGATTTCTAGGTTTATATGTTACATGCCCCCTGCTCTTGCTGCAAATTTACTTTTTATATTGATGTTTAAACTTAAAAGATGAGAGAGAACTCAGAATGTAAGCAAACTTCATTCATTTAAAACCTAAATATTTTAGCTGGGCATCAAGACTGACCTCTGTAATTCCACCAGCAGGCAGGAGGATGGTGAGTTTGTCAAGGCCAGCATGGGACTCTTGAAAAAAAAAAACCTTAATGTTGTATGTATGTAGTTAGTTAGTGATGAGGATCAGTGGTAGAGTTCTTTGGCTAGCAAGTGCAAGACCCTGGTTCCATCTTGGCACTGCAAAAATAAAATATAAAACCTTATGCTATTTCCCCACTTACATCTAGCACATAATTATAACATCACTACATAGATCCAGCCTGACAGTAGGAAAAGTAACTGCTACAAACTAAGTTTTCATGGCACAAGGTTACACTAATGGAAAGCAAAACAAGCAATACATGTAAAAACTTTACTTCTTGTGGTAGCAATTCAAATGCCACCTTAACATTAAGAATAACAAGAAGGCTAGAAAGGTAGCTCAGTTCATAGGGTGAGTGCCTGGCATTGGCTTAAACTCCAGTATCACATAAACTAGGCATGGTGGCACTTGCAACCCTAAGAATTAGGACATGAAAGCAGGAGGATCAGCTTGTCCTCAGTTACATAGTAAGTTTGAGGCCAACTTGAGCTACATGAGACCCTGTCTCAAAATGAAAAAGAAAAAAGGAAATTCCTGAGAACAAAACACTGAGAAATTTATTTGGTCATAAAATAATGAGCTTTCATTCCAAAGTGCAAGTAATTTGGCAATGGCCATATATAATAAAGTAGTTACTGATCTTTGCAAAATTAGGTGGTTTATCAGATGAATGGCTGTTCCATGGTGATTAATATTCACACTGGGCTGTGTGATTACCATAACAAATTAGCTTAAAGCATTAGTACTGGAATTGGGCCCTCAAAGTACTAACAGTTGAATGCAGTGAGTGGCTTTAATAGTCAAGATTTCTCTCAATCAGACTCATTGAATTACTTTTCTCTCTGATAAACACACAGGTCTCTTTTGCCCATGCTCTATAATCCCTTAAAACAGTACACACATTTCCACATAAAAACATCTGTCAGGGTTACATATAGCTACAAATACAGCTCAGTGATAGGAGGCATGCTTATCATGTACAAGGACCTGGCTTCCATCTCCAGCACAAGAAAAAACAAAATTAAAAAAAAAAGTTACACTTTGTAGCCTTGGCTAGCCGGAACTCCCTATGATCGTTTTAGTTCTGGTCTGGCCTAGAACCAGCAATTATCTGCCTGCCTCTGCCTCAAGTGGCTACTCCTGGCTGATAACATTTATTAATTGCTAATGACAGGCAACTTCTCTATCCATCTTGTTACTTCTTGTGCTACTGAAATCATAATTATGACATGCAATCTCCACCTGGAGTAGCTAGCTAGCTAGCTGCGTGCTATTTTCAAAAAGAAAAACAGAGAAGGCTCTAATCTCTTCCAGGGAAACCTAACGGATAACTCCCATGTTTGTTGCATTCTTACTGGTGACTCACAACGTTTCCTTTAAAATGAGGAAATTTAATCCCTTCATTTGGGAGAGGAAGACAAGAGTATCTCCACTTCTAGGAAGCCTGAGCTACAAAGCAAGTCTGTCTCAAAAATAAATAAAAATAAGGTAAATAAATAAGTGAAACAATGTAGAGGGTAAATTGGAATTTTATATCAAAGTGACCCAAATGTGTTACCCAGAAAATGATTCTGTAATAACCCTTATTGTCAAAAGGCCTGATGGCACACACCTGTCACTTCAGCACTCAGGGGTCTGGAGGGAATCTCAGTTTCATCCCTCTTGGTAGCTGTTGGAACTGAGCACAGAAAATACACACTGCCTGTTTGATTGGAACCTTTGGGAAGGGACAATGCCCTAGGGCTCACACCTCAGTGGAGGCACCTGAGAACACCTGTTACAGGTGTACATCAAGAAATAGAGAAAGGCATGGCCTGTACAGCATGCACCAAGACATCTAGAGCTTTTAGTAGCTACTGCCTGTCTAGTGCATGGTGCAGATCTAGTAGCCAGGACTCCAGTGACCAACCCTATTAAACCCTGGCCTCTGCCAGGCATTGGATATAGGAGAAATGAAATGATGAAATGGACAGAGCAGACACTAAAGCCATATATCATCCTCTAACCAAGTGTCAGGTGTTCCTAATAGTGCCTCAAGGGTAACACTTGAATCCCTGGACACTATTCCTCCTCAGAAGCCCAAGGTTTCCTAATGTTCTGCACACCCCTGCATCTATTCACACACCTGGTGCCAGTGGTCCTGGACCTCCACATCCTTGCTTAAAACTGTCCATGGTACTGGGGGCCAGTGGCAGAATATGTGTTTAGAGTATGTGCCTAGCATAGTAGATTCAATTGCCAGCAGAAAAACAAAAACAAACAAAAAACTTTCCATGGCTCCCTCTGCCTTTCAAAAAGCATGCTGCTCCTCCTCACCTGCTATCACCTTCTATGGGCTTTCCTTCTCCAAATCCCTTCACTCAGCATGGAAAGATGAGGCCTCTTAAAGAGCACTCACTTCTCTTCTAAGGCCTGTCCAGCCACGGGTCAGATCTAGAGCCAACCCAACATAGACATGCACAAAGCATTTAGCATTGACTTCTGTGAAATGCATGCTGGGCCATCCTAGCAACTGACAAAGCATGTTATCCCTAAAGGCATTCCAAGAGCCCAGGGCTTTGTAATCTAAACATAAAATACATGGAGCCTTTTTTTTCCATGCTGAGGATAGAACCTAGGACTTTCCATATGCTGGCCCTTGACTTTGGGCAGGGGAGGCTTCCCCCATTTTTGAGACAGAGTCTCATTTATAGCCCAGGCCCGAGTGATATTCACCATGTAGCCCAGTCGGACTTCAAACTCATGACCTACTGCCTCTATTTTCCCTTGCAGGCAGAAATCTGCTCCATGCATTCCCTATTCAGGTCTTTTTGTGTGAACGGTATTGCACAGTATTCCTCATCCCATCTTCACTTCACACATGAAAATTCCAGCCTCTCCAGCACTTCAGAATACATGTGAGGTACTAGGATAAGTAAAGCCACCTTCCTGGAACAGGTATTCCGGATAAAGTTCATGAGAGCGACACATCTCAAGTTTTCCACATTCAGAATTCCCCTTCAAAACCACCTCAACTGAAGTGCAGGCAGTAGTTAGAAAAGGTTCTCTGATAGCTCCTGTTTGCTTCTACTAATAAAGGCACTGTATTAAAATCAGTTCTTCTTAAAGATTAATATTCTTTAAAAATGTGTAAAAAATGTGTATGGATGTTTTATCTGCATGTATGTCTGTGTACCACACTTGTGCAGTGCCCATGGAGGGACAGGAGTTACAGATGGTTTGTAAGTCACCGTGTGGGAGCTGGAAATCAAACTTGGATTCTCTGGAAGAGCAGTTAGTGTTTCTGAGCCATCTCTCTAGCCCGTAGAAATCAGTTCTTATTCCAGGGTGCACCAGACCATCTGGGCCAGTTGCTAAAATTCAGCCTTCTGGGGTCCAGAAACCATGCTTTTGCACATGTCAATAATTGTCTCAGTTGGACTTGGTGGCCCACACTGCCAATCCCAGTATTGGAAGACTAAAGCAGAGGTATTAATTCCAGGTTACACAGAAAGACCCTGGCTTTTAAAAAAATTCTAATGATGAAATTGACATGTTGTGCCTATTAAATTACATTCTGAATAATTATGTTTAGGGCTACAGAAATGATTCAGCAGGTAAGAGGCAAGTACTATTCTTTTTTTAAAGTAAAATTTTGGAGTTCATTTACACAACAATGTGTTAGGAGTGGGCCTAGTTTTGGACCAGTATATAAGTGCTTGCCCAACGGGTCTCCAGATGAGGCAAAAGCCCACGGGAACTGTCTCACTCAGCAAGGACCAGTGAACTTCAGGACAGCTCAGAATACTGCTGGAACGTTGCAACCTGCACGCTCTCTTTTCTCTTGTAATATTGATGATTCTCTCGGTGGTTTTAGTATCATGTTGTCAACCATGCATGGAACATATGTGATCATTCCGGGAACCCCATTTTTTCTCAAATATCTTCCCCTAAAATTCCTTGGGAGCTGATGCTTCTCAGGTTTCTTGTCTGGGGATGCCAGCTGCCTCTCCAGACCCCGGGAGCTGTTCTGATTCAGTGCTGACACGATCAGAGGCAGATCACCCTATTTCTGTAAATATGTTTTGAATGGGATTGTTGTTCTTGAAAATGTATGCCTATGTTTTGTAAAGACAGGATGTACCTGGCTCGATATCTGGCCAATCTAGCAAAATGATAGGTGTTGTTTTGGTTTAAAGATGTTTTAATGTAAAAGTTGGGAAAAAAACATATTTGACATATTTGTTTTTGCTGGAGGTTAACGTTGGAGGATGGGAAAAACTTGTTTGTTAGGAAGGAAAAACATGCTTGTTTTGATGTATAAATAAAGACAGCTGGAGCTATTTGGGAGCCAGCTACTTGTGTGAAACTCATCTGGTGGTTGCACAGTTCATTTCTTCAAGCTCTTGCCCTTTCCCTGTCTCAGGACCTGGAACCCAGGATGCAGCAGGACAGCGGAAACAATGGATAACTGAAATAAGAATATCCAATCATATTCTTTTTTATTTTAAATATAATTCTTTATTGATTCTTTGGAAATTTCACATCATGCACCCCAATCCCACTCACCTCTCAGTCCCTCCATATCCGCCCCTCAACACTACTATGCCCCCCCCAAATTAATTAAAAACAAAACAAACAAAACACCCACTTCACTCCCCCATCTTTCCAACACCTCTTCATTCATCCTAGTGGCACTGGGAGCTTTGGTGTGTCACGAAGTATACCCCTTTTGTGCAATCAGCCCCACCCACAAAATGTTCATTGCAATGAGTCATTGGTCTGGTTCAAGGCCTCTGGTTTCTGGTACAATCATCACTGGGCACTCATTGAACTCCTCGTGGATATCCTCTTGTCCCGAGTCATGGAGATCCTGCAATTACTGTTCCACAGGACCAGTCCCTTTGTACACTCCAGATGGAGCAACTGTTAGGGTGGGCCAACCCAAGGCCCAGGATGTGGGTCTGGGTGGTAGCTGAGCTGGTTGGTCTTCACCATTGGGACCAATCCCTCAGGCCAGGGGCAGAGCCAGCTCTCCTAGGCCCATGCCACAGGAGCCAGCTCTCCCATAACTGTGGTGAGGAGTGGGGCCATCTCTCCCCAGTGCTGGGGTCAGCTCTCCCATTGAGGAGTGGGGGCATGGCATCAGCATTCCTGCTACAGTGTCCAGTGAGGGACAGGACCAGCTATCCCGGAGCCAGTGAGGGACAGGGCTGGTTCAGCACTGCCCTCGGATCTCAACATGCATGGTTCCTATGAACTCCTGTGGTAACATGAGCCATGAACATAAGCCCAGACCCTGGCTGCTATTGGGCCACGGACCAAGACATGGCCCCTAGCAGCAGCCCAGGCTCGGATGTCACCATGGCCCCAGGTGGCGGCCTAGGCCCCTGGCATCGGCATTGCCTTAGATGGTATCAGGAGCCACCAACATCAACAAAGACCCTGGCTGTGGTAGGGCCACGGACCCAGACATGGCTCTTAGCAGCAGCCCTGGACCAGAGGACACCATGGCCCCAGTGGCAGCACAGCCCTCGGACACCAACATGGCTAGAGGATGCAGCCTAGACTCCAAGCATCCATGTGGCCTTTGGTCACATCACGGGCCACAGACATCACAGTCTCCAACTGTGATAGGCCCATGCACCCAGACATAGTCCCCACCAGCAGCCCAGGCTTGGATGTCACCATGGCCCCAGGCAGCAGTGCAGGTAACTCAGGGCCAAGTACTATTCTTGAAGAGGACCCATGTTTAGATCCCAGCACCAATGCTAGGAGGCTTACAACCACCCTTAAGTCCAGCTTCAAGGGAATCCAATATCAAAGGTCTCCACAGGAACTTACCCTCACATGCCTACACACACACACACACACACACACACACACACACACACACACACACACACACACACACACACACACACTAAACATAAAATAATGGCACATGGTCCTTTCATTTATATATTGTTTATGGCTATTTCTGGCTACATAGACACAGAAGAAGAACTGGCTCACAAACCCAAATATACTCTGTGGACTTTTAGATAAAATATTTGCTGGCTCTTAATTTACAGAGGGTCATCTGGATATTAGAAACATCCCAAACACATCTACTGTTACAGTGAGACTTCTAGTACTTCTTACAGAGTGGGGAAGGGCATGGCATTTCATAAAATGCCAAGGATCTTTTTTGTGCCTTGAAAGCAGGCCTTTTAAAAGACTAAATTTTTAAGTCAGAGAGAAGGAAGAGTTATATATTAATGTGCTCAGTGGCCCAGGTTGGAACACTGTTCTTTTGACCACCTAGTATGACCTTTGCCAGGACACTGGAGCCTATGCTCACACCTATTAAACATAAACAACCTCAGCCAAAACTCCTGGCAGACTTATTACAAAATCAGAGTTGAAAGATAAATGAGGGGCTGAGGAGATGTCTCAGTGAGTAAACTGCTTGCTGTGCAAACAAGAGGACCTGAGTTGAAATCCTCCACACCCACATAAAAAAGCTGGTATAATGGCACACACCTGTAACCCCAGCAATGGGGGTTCGAGTATCAGAGACAGATGAATCCCAGTAGAATGCAAAAAGTTAACCCCTAAACTCCACATGAGCATGCACAGAGAGTACACACATATACACATACACACATACACTACATAATAAATAAATAAATAAATAAATAAATAAATAAATAAGAGAAAAGGAAGCGGCTAGAGATATAGTTTAGCATAGAGTGCTTGCCTAACATCTGGCATTCACAAAGCTCTGGGTTCCATCAGAAGCACACATAAAAATAAATAAATAAAGGAAAGAAATAATTAAGATAGGCATGGTGGCACACAAATGAAATCCCAGCACACAGAAAGTCAAAAACAAACACACAAACAAAACATTCAAAGGAAAACTACAAACCCTACAGTGCACTCAATGACCTCTAATTCTAGAAAGAACAAGTTTATTGGGGTGGTTCCCTTCTGGTGTGGACACAGGAAACATAACCAGAAACTATCAAGAAACATGGTTTGCATTTTCTTTTGCAGCAGTTGTTGGTGCTATAAAGAAGAAAGAGTGGGAAGGGATAAGAGAAAGTCATTCATTTCCCAAATGGGATCCAGGATCACTTCACAGTAGAGAAAAGGGCTTTCTCCTACTGGGCCAACCACAGAACGGATATTGACACACACCCATGGGGAAGAAAGAAGGTAAGTCTACTTTCCTATCCCCTGAATAGTAGACATGTAGACTGCATCCTATCCCCATCAGATGGTGGCCCTATGAGTGAGGGCAGTCTTTCCTTACAACAAATCTGTCTTTTTAGTAAAGTATAAAATCACATTGTACTCTGTAGGACAGAAAGAGACTGGCACAGCAATCCAAAGGACAAAATGACTCTGGTGCCTGAAATATATCTGTTTGGGAGGACCGTGTGGACTCTTGTGAGATAGTATTTATGTCTAAGCAGGGGCCCATACCCCAATTCTATAGCTTTTGAAAACTTGTAGAGGAGAGGGGCACGCAATAGCACACGTGTGGAGGTCAGAGGACAACTCTGTGGACTAGTTTTCTCCTTCCACCTTTGCTAGGATTCCAGGAATTGAGCTCAGGTTGCAAAGCTCAAGGCCAGCCCAGACTATGTGAAACTGTCTCAACAAAATAAAACAAACAAACAAGAAACATTTCTTTTCAAGACCTTCCTTTCCTAGCCACCCCAAAGAAAGAAACTTAAATACCATATGGTGTATCGTTAATTTGAGATGGTGCAGAATGACCATAATTACTAAACTTTTAGTTTAATCACTAAACAGGGTTCTCAACTTGTAGACTGTGACCCCTTTTTTGGGGGGTAGCATATCAGATATCCTGTATATCAGATATTTACATTATGATTTATAACAGTAGCAAAATTACAATTATGAAGTAGCAATGAAATAATTTTATGGTTGGGAGTCACTACAACACAAGGAATTGTATTAAAGGGTTGAAGCATTGGGAAGGTTGAGAACCACTGGACTAAAAGAAACTCCTACAACCCAAGATCAGAATACTCTCAGGGCTACAAGGTCAGGAAGAAGTGGAAAATGTTTAAAATCCTCAAAACAACCCTCCCCAAAAAGCTCCTCCTGGGTGTGTCCAGGGCAAAAGCTCACTTCCCTGTGTTCAGGTGTACCTCATAACCAGCCTCTCTACCTCTATATTTGCTGGGTCCTGCTCTTACATGACCTTCCCTTGGCCATGGCTTCTCGACAGAAGCCTTACCATGGGCCACATCTCTCTCCAATTACACACCCCCACACCAGATGGTGACTTCAGAAGCAGCTAAAACAGGGAAATAACACCAACAAAGTCACTGGTACATCAAGAGGGACTTAGATGTAATCCTTTCTGTGGATTGTCCAGGTCCTTCCACCTGGGTCAATGAACAGATGTTTCTTAACATCTCCCCAGTAAAATCATGTGACAAATATATAGATATCAAATTACTTCATGATCAACTGGTTACAGAAGGTTAATGAGAGAGAAGTATCAAAGATGATTTCTAAATTTAGGAATAAACCTATGGTTAAGATTAGAAATCCAGGAGACTAGAAAATGTAAAATAATAATGGTTTCCATTTGGCTCATGCTGCATGTGAAGCCTCAGCAACACCAAGTACCACCCCAGAGCTCAGAAGACAAGGAGAGGCTACACAAACAGATTTGACAGTTGTTTTAACAAATATTTTCAAAAACTCTGGGTATGGAGGCACAGCACACCTGTAACCCTGGCATTCCAAAAGCAGAAGCAGGAGGACAGCTGTAAGTTTGAGGTCAGCCTGATCTACATACACAGTTAGTCCCAGACCAGTGAAGATTACATAGAAAAAAAAGAAAGAAAGGGGGGGGGAGCATATGAGTGGGACAACCTATATAAGCAAGGCGACCTTCAAGAGAAACTAACATTCCAGAAGGGTACAAAGGAAATGAGGCAGTAAGAAGCCACTGTGAAAATAGTTGGAAAGAAACAGAAACAATGAGTTTTCATGTGAAGTAGAAATCTTCAGAACTGCAATTATACCATGGGTAATTTGAGAATGAAACTCTTGTAAAAACAAAGCAAGTTCTGGCTGTTCATCAGGGCACATAGAGGCTTGCATCCCCAGGAGCCAAAATGCAAAATGCATTTCTGTGGTAGAAATTTCACAGTTATGCAGAGAGGTATGTGGTTTTAATTACTTTTCTCCAAAACAGCCACTGAAAATGGGTTGGGGGATCAGAAACATCCCCTCCACTCCCAGCTCCTAACCCCTAAATGGGATCAGATGTATAAAATCTCTGTTGTTAAGTCAACATAAAATAAATATGACTGGCACAGCAGCAAGCCAGTCTTTTCAAGTCCAGATGTTTTCTTTCCAAACTTTCATTCAAGTTCAGGCTCTCTATACACAATGAAAATGTTAAGAGAAACATCACTGACAAAAGAAAACAAACAACAAAAAAATTAAAATAAAATTATTTTAAAGACTGACATATTTGTTCAACTTAAAGTACTGTTTTCTAGAAGTTAGAGATTTCTTTTTAAATAGAACTATGTAGAAAATTATAAAAATAAACATATTTCACAAAAACAAAATATTCTGTCCCCCACTGCCAGCCCTCCCAAGCCTTAGGGCTGGGGACTGATTTGAGTATGCTAGGCAAGTGTTCTAACAAAGTGCTACATCTCTAGCCCCAAATATCATTTCTGGTTTTTTTTAAGATTGTTAATTTTTATTTATGCTTCTGTGTGTGTGTGTGTGTATATATATATATATATATATATATATATATATATATATATATATGTGTGTGTGTGTATGTATGCCACATGTGTGTGGGTGCCTGAGGAAGCCAGAGGCATCAGATCCTCTGGAGGTAGAGTTACAAAAGCAGCTGTGAACCACCTAAGGTGGGTGCTGGGAACCAAACTCAGGTAGGTCCTCAAGAAGAGCAGCCAGCACTCTTAACTAATGAGCTATCTGTCCAGCCCCAAATGTGTTTTTTAACATTTCAAAGTGAACAAATTAAACTTCCTTTGATCTGTCTTCTGATTCCAAAGTTTTAACAGTATAATTCTTTTTTGTTTCTTTTCCTTTTTGAGATATAGCCTTATGTAGCCTGAAATTATTATATAATAATTATTAATACAATATATATTATTAAATACTAACTATATAATAGCAGAAGTTAACCTTGAATTCCAGATCCTCCTGCCTCCACTTTCCAAGGGCTGAGAATTACAGTTTCTGTGCCACCACACCCAGCTTAACAATATGATTCTTAAAATAATTATCTTCAAGCATTTAATAATTAAGTCTTCACTGTTTCCAGTACAGAATTCCTGAGTAGAGGGGAAAAAATACAGCTATACTTCCACAAGGATCATATTATGTTTAAGCTACTAATCAATAATGTATTTTCTGTGTCTGTCTAGGTGTGCATAGATCAAACCTAAGACTTTGCACATATGAAGCAAGTGCTCTATTAACTACAGCCCCAGGCAACATCAAAATACCACCATGCCACTATGCAACAACTTTACAAACATTTGTACAATTAACACTGATACATATCAGTGTTTACAAATTTACAAACATATGCACAATTAACATACAAGTAAAATTTCATTAGATACAGAATCTGGATCTATAGACAAAGAACTATCTTCACCTATTTTACAAATGCAGGAAGGGCTTTCTGCTACTTCCTTAGCATCTCCTCACATCTCCCCCAGATATCTGGGACCCTCATCTTTAATCTACCTTCTCACTGCTGATCCAACTCATGTGTCTATGTGCTGCAATTATTCCTCAAGGGAAGAAAAAAGTCTACCATTCAAGATTATAATTAGCTAATCTGATGAAGGTAGCTCTGTTAATGACCACTTAACGTGTAACCTTCCCAAGTACCATGTTCTGCACTTGAAGCCATGTGGTTAAAAAAAGGACAGCACTGACAGGTCAAAGGTATAAACTCTAACATCATTACATCACTCAGCTCTACCCGAGGGCTAATTATCTAGGCTAGGCATTCTCCCAGCTTCCTGCCCTTCCTCTCCAAAATTCCCAAGTAAGCATCTACAGACCTGGAGGAAAAGCACGACTAGGTGAAAATTAAATTACCGACTAAAAGGAAAGGCTAGAGTTGAAGAAGCCACAGATGTTGAGGTCTCACAGTACATAATAAGTATGTAGGGAATAAGCTGTGTGCTAACTGGACAACCACTGTGATTCTTTCAACAAAGTAAAAAATCATGTCCTCCTACACAGGTATCAAGTGTTATACACTTGTCCCTTGAACATAGTTGTTAAAAGGAAGACTTTTCATCAGTGCCAGGATTCATTTGTTAAAACAGTCTGACTTATTAAGCAATCCAGGAACCAAAACATAATGCAGGTTTATTTCATGTAGTAGTAGTACAAGACGAATGACCATGCCCTGGGAAACCACCTCATTAGTCATTCAAAGACCTACATTGATAAAGCTCTGTTCTGACACTAACTTCATCCCAACCAGGCAGAGGGAGAATCTATTGGGCGGGGGGGTTATAAAATGGCAGACATTATTTCTGTTTGGACTTCACTGAGTAGGATGGTCACACAGCCATACCTAGCAGCTTGAGGAGCTGAGAAACAGCCTAACAACTAGGACGCAGCAGCTACATGGATTTTTTTTCCACAAGGCACAACCATACCACACCTGTGGATCCAACTCCTTGAAAGATTTTCTATTACAAATAAATGAAGGAGATAAAATGGAGCCTAGTGTCACAAGCATGTTTAGCCTTTATCCTTCCCACTAGTTTCATTCACCTTTGAAAAAAATTACCTTTGACAACTCCTGTTCATCTGAAAGCCCATTCACATTATTACAAAACTAGCATAATTTAAAAATTTAAGTTTTGGAGGGATAAAAGAAAACCATCATTTATGGGGCTACATAAAATACAAACAATAGATTGAAGCTAATATTAAATGTAGCTTTTACTTTCACTTATTGATGTATCTATAATTTGCATTGCTTTGGTGCAAGACCCAGGGCCTTGCACACACTAAGCACTCTACCACTGAGGAACATCCCCAAATTGGATGTATCTTTAACTTAAATGCATATCTATGAACTCCATATTAACCAGTAACAAAATCACCTTCATACATATTCAATCTCTCCCATGCAAAATCCAGCTCAAATTCTGTCTACAGTAAACAAGTACTTTGATACATAAACATTGATTATAATTTCTCAGCTTTATATGTAGTAAGAATTTAGTAGGAGAAAGGAGGAAGAGAATGAATTCATGTTTATTAGAACTAGCTTTACACGCTGTCTCATTTAATCCCCACAATAATACAATAAAATAAAAACGATTCTCTCTTAACAAACTGGGGGATAGAGGGCTAAAAAGGCTAAGGACCATCCATGTGAGAGAACTAGCTCTGAACACAAACAGACATTGTCAACTCATTATTAGTAAATGACTTCCTTCAAACTGGAACTGCTATGGCCAGAGTAGGGATTCTGTCTTGTTCACTCAGCTGAGCAAGGGAAGGATCTCCTCTATTGGTAGGCTTCCTATCACCTACCTTGTAATCCATTTTATACAAAAATATGTGCAAAAGTTACTATATGATAAGGATATAGCCATTCCCAAAAGAAACCTGAGGTGTTGGCTCCCAGGAGTTCCCAGAATAAAAAGCCTCACTGGGTCACTCATCCATATGCAGAGGGCCACTATATGCTATTTAAAGCAATCTGCTCTTTAATATGAATAGATAGCTAAATAACAGTAGACACTGAAGAAAACTTCTGTCAGGGAAGAAAGAAGCCCAACAAATTTATAAAAGCCAACTCCAGAAACAAAATCTTTGCGGAAAATGGACAGTTTTGAAAACTAGCTCAGTATTATTAGACAAGAAAATTAGCCGCCAGGCGGTGGTGGCACATACCTTTAATCCCAGCACTCAGGAGGCAGAGGCAGGCGGATCTCTGTGAGTTCAAGGCCAGCCTGGGCTACCGAGTGAGTTCCAGGAAAGGCGCCAAAGCTACACACACAGAGAAACCCTGTCTTGAAAAACACCCAAAAAAAAAAAATTTAGCCATTAAACAAGTTCAATACAGTGTCAAAAAAAAACACAAAATAAAATTTAGAAATTTGAATAAAATTTATAAGTTTAGAAATAAAATTTGAAAAAAAAAATGAGGCCACAAATTTGAAACCCAATGGAAGGATTGGAAGATAAGGTTAAACAAAATCTCCCAAGGTCAAAACCACAAAGAAATGAAAAATAAGAGAGAAAAAAATTAGAGAAAGTCTAATGGATCATAAATCAGAAAGGTCTGACCTCACTTCTGCAATATTATGCACTACAAGAAAATGTAGCATGGTGACCACCATCAAAATAGCAAGATAAACTCTAATACTGCAAAGTGAAGAAAAGCTACTTTGGTGTATATAAGAATATATGAAAAGATGTGGCATCACTGGGGACTTATTATCAATGATAACTGCAGAGGAAGTTAAACAATGAAACAGAACCGTCATTACCACCAATGACCACAAAAATCTTATACAGGAAAAATAATCACAATATGCCTGTACTCTCTCCTTCCCACAGGCCTAGCAGTGACATCATTTGCCATCCAAATAACAGGACTTGGTTGTAGTTCAGTGGGGGAACACTTGCCTAGCATAGACAAAGCACTAAGTTGGATCCTCAACACCACAAAATATTAAAAGTAAATATAGGAAACAAGCTATAAAAATTTTTGCAACTGAAGATATATAGTTCAACAGGAGAACTATTAACCTAGAACACATGAGACTCTGGGTTGTATCTCCACCACCACAAAGAAAACAAAACAAAATAATTTAAGCATTGTTAACCTAGTCCTCAGGGTTTTCTAGTTTGGTTTCTGTTGCTGTGATAAACAATACAATCAAAAGCAACTTGGAGATAAAGGGGTTTATTTCATCTTATAGGTATTAGTTCCTCAAGTCCAAGCGGGAGCTGAAACAGAGGCCATGGAGGAGTGTTGCTTACTGGCTTGCTCCCCATAGCTTGTTCAGCCTGCTTTCTGGTAAAACACTCCCCCACCCCCACCCCGACTACCTGCCCTGGGGTGATATACCTACAGTGGGCTGGGCTCTCCCACACAAATAATCAATCAAGAAAATGCACCACAGGCTTGCCTACAGGACATTCTGATGGAGGCATTTTCTCAACTGGGGTTCCCTCTTCCCAGATGACCCTAGCTTGTGTCAAGTTGACAAAAAATTAACCAACACACAATTTTGGCTCCTAGAGAACATCTACCAGTGTCTGGGGGTCTGTTTGGTTGTCACCAGTCACAATGAGGGGGGATTAATCTAAGAAGCTAGGGACACTGCTGAACATCCTACCTTGCACAGATGGCCCCACAACAAAGAATCATTTGGCCCCAAATATAAATAATATCATGGTTGAAAAAATATTTTTGTAACCCAAAATATGTTATGAGATCCACTGGATATGGAAGGAAAGGCAAGAAATACGCTTGAGGAGTTGAGAGAGGGAAGATTAGCAGAGGAGTTTTTGCAGAGGCAAGGCTAAATCCTAGTCTATAGTCAAAACAATAACAACAAGAAGCCAGAGTGACAGCTATATAAATTATAAATGGACTATTTAAGGATAAAGATCCATGTGCCAAAAGAAATAAATGAGTTCCAATAGTTAGTGCTGTACCTCATTGGAGGTCATGGAGAACCCACACGTGAGTCCTTGCCCAGCACACCAAAAAAAGGCCCCAGGTTCCACCTCCAGCACAGGAGAAAAGAAGTTTCAATAGCCTGCTTGAGAGTACATAAGAACAACTATTTGATTACTTAAACTTTGATGCCAAAGAGCCATTTCCATAAATATAAAAACAAAGCTGGGGTGGGTATATTTTCTCCCTCTCCCTCTCCCTCTCTCTCCTAGCACTAAAGAGGCAAGGCAGAAGAAGGATTGCTTGTGTTCCAAAGCAGCCTGGGCAACATACTTAATCACAGCTGTCCATAGCCAGTCTAGAACACTGTTTTTCTTCCTTCTCCCACACAGGCAATCATTATTGCTTGCAACTTATTACTCTTGGAATTCAAAATACAAAACAGTCCACGGTATCCTCAACCAGGCAGTGGAAGGGGAGTTACCTTTGCTTTGCAGTTCATATTCTTCAGTGACTTTCCTTTCTTTTATTCCCAGTTAAAATGACCCTAGGGATCAAACCCAGGGTCTCATACCTGTGGACAAGCACTCTACCACTGACTAAACTCCCATCTCCCAATTTTTACAGGGTCTCACTAAGTAGCCAAAGCTGGAGTAGAACTTGCCATCCTCCTACTCCAGCCTCCCCAGTGCTGGGATTGTCCATGTATACCATCTAACCTTGGTTTTTAAATGATACACTATCAGCTCTCCACTAAAACACATTTTCCCAAGGAGAAGTCTAAATAGACCTTCCTTAAATTTAATAGTGGCTTTCTTTTTATATTGTTTTGTTTTTCTTTGAACCAAAAGCAAATGCTCTATTGATTGAACCACATGCTAGCCCCTGGCAGTATTTTTTATGGATTTATTTGTATTATTTTTAGTTATGTGTATATGGGGGTATGTGTACAAGTGAGAGCAGGTGCCCATGGACTCCAGAAAAGGACATGGGAGTAGCTGGAACTAGAGTTACAGGCAGTTGTGAGCTGCCTCACATGGATGCTGAGAGCTGGGAACCCAACTCAAAGCTGAACCATGCAACCATAAGGCCCTATTGCTGAAGACACATGTCATTGGATATGGAGAAGTCGAGCTGGTGCCTAAGTAGGAGCTTCATCCTTACTAATCAGTGCTCATGATACTGGAAGGTACTCTGCATGCTACCGGAAGAGAAAGGCAATCATTAATATCTCCCAGCTAAAAAATCTGCGACCCACAACAGTGACCTGCCTGTAAGACATACTGGTGCAACAGTGACACATATATTATAGGAGTAGTCAATCACTTTCTGGTAGGATTTAGGACCTACTCCATGAGATGGAACCCATACCTGACACTGCTCAAGTGGCTAAGAACCTAAGACTAAATAGGTCATGGGCCTAGGGGGGAACCTAATGCTATTATTCCTCTAAAGGAACAGCAATAAAATGACTCCTGATGACATACTGCTATTCCCATAGATCAGTGCCTTGCTCAACCCTCATCAGAGAAGCTTCTTCTTGCAGTAGATAGGAACTAACACAGAGACCCACAACTGGACAATGAACAAAGAGTGAGACTTTACAGCCCTCAGTCCTAAATGGGGTGTCTTCACCAAAGCCCTCTCCTCAAGACTCAAGGATCTATGTATAAGAGGAGGCAGAAAGACAGTAGGAGCCAGATGTGATGACAACTCCATGGAAACAGTGTCTTCCAGACATAAAAGGACTGACACATATATAAAGGGGGAAATTTGACACCAGATATATAAAGTGAGGACATGACTGCTCCAAGGCATGGTTTAAGGGAAAGTTTTTATTGTAGATATGAGGAAGAGTACAGCCAGAGGCATCTGGAAGAGTCCAGAGCAAGGGAAGAAAGTAGCAGACTAAACATGACCATGGGGGGATGGGAGAAGCAATAGAGGAAGAGAAAGAGAGGAAGAAAAAAGAGGGGACTAGGAGAGAGAGGCAAGAGAGAGAGGGGGCCAAAAGGGCACATAGCTGAAATGGCAGAGTTATAGAGGAATGAGAAGCTGGGAGAAGGGAAGGCCATGAGCCAGAAACATTTAAGGTGGGTGAGAAGAGCCAGGATGCTCTGTAATAGGTATTTGTGATGCTGAGAGCCTTTAGAGGCCAGCATTCGCTTTTGGTATGCTAATAGGCACCACAGTTAGCCATTTGTCCAAGTTTCTTTGGACCTGACAATGCACAAATGAACTTACAGACTGTGGCAGGGAGTACATGGCCTGCACAGGTCCCAGCGCTGAGACCCTAAGTGGTAAGTGAACACAATCTCCCACCCCTAACCAAGAAGCTATCTACAATTGATAATCACTGACAAAAGAAAATTCAGTTTTCTCCAAAGGAAGTCACAGTGGATATATTAACCACACCTCAGGGCAAGCTCCATATCCAACACAAAACAAACCCAATGGTATTTTTATAGATTTTTTGTCTCATTTTGCTTTGTTTGGGTTTTTTCTTTGTTTTTTGTTTTATCTTATGGGTCTTTTGCTTGTTTATTTTGATTTCTGTTTCTGTGTTTTGTGTATGTTTGTTTTTTGTTTTGTTTTTATTTGTTTAAGAGAGAGAAAAGAAAGTTGGGTTGCTAGGGAGGTAGGGAGGATCTGGGAAGAATTGGGGATGGGGGGAAACATAATCAAAATATACTGTATGAAAAATATTTTTCAATATAAAAAGAAAGCTGAGCCACATCTCCAGGCAGTACCAACTCCCCTCACTTCCCATCCAGTTGTATGTTTTAATGTCCTACTAGAACTCTTTCAGAATCCTCCTATGGGTTAAAATTCTCAGCACACATATATCAAAAGAGACTAAGCTTCCAAACCCTGTACAACTTCTATAAAGCCTGGCCCCACACCTTTCTAGTGTTTGACAGTAAAAGCCTGAATCAAAAGTCCATTAAGCCTTTATACCCTAAAATTACCTTGTTGAATGTTTCTGCCTTGACTGGCATGCAAAGAAAAGTTCCATAGACTCCAGAACTTTCCTCCTTTGCTTCTAAGAGTTTAGCCATAAATCCAAGCCTATTTGCATGCTGCACAAAAAAGCTTCAGCAAGGAGGCAACTTCAATAAGGAGATAACTCCAAAATGCATTTTTAAAAAGTTCTAGGGGCTGGAGAGATGGCTCAGTGGTTAAAAACCTTTATTGTTCTTACAAAGGACCCAAGTTCAATTCCCAGCACCCACATCAGGCAGCTTACAACTGCTTGTAACTCCAGCTCCAAGGGATGTCCTATCCTCAGGTACATGCACATATACAGATATACACACATGTACATGTAAATAAATAATAATAAAAATATTTTTTAAAAAGTCCTACTAAGTAAAGAGCTATGAAATACGCCAAGCACGAAAAAAACCCATCTCATTATGACCAAGTGAAAAGTACTATTTATTATTCGACATGTAGTTCTTGGGCAAACTAGCTTTCTACCTTTATTTTTTTCCAAAAGATAAATGTTAGGACATGTTAAGTAATACTCCTAACTCAGCCAGGAAGACTGAATTCAGCACTGCACAGAAATGTGAGGCATAGCTCAGGTTTATAGCTTTTTGTAATGGTGGAAGCCTCTGGATTTATAGGTGTGAGTCACATACTCTCGTGCCTCCCATAGGGAGAATCCTCCATGACTTGAACCTGAAAGCCTCCAGCTATAAGACCTTGGACTACAACTTTAGGCACTGTGCCTGGCTCCCCACCCCCTGTGCCTGAAACATCTCTGAAGGAACAAGGATTAGAATTCCACAAGGCCAAGTTAATTTGCAAGCTGGAAGGCGTAATAAAGATATATTTGAAAGCCAGTTGGCAAGGCAGGTCTCCCAAGTGAAAAGGCCTTTCAGCACAGGAAAGAAAACTTACCTAGTGTTTTTTAACCAGACTATGAATTCTCACTACAAATTTATCTTTAGAATTACACTCACCCTAGTAACTCCAAATCCTTCTGTGACTGCTATTGAAAAGGGTTTTACAATTCTGAGGACTTATATGACCTTAGCATCCTAGTGTGAGGAGGTAGGAGTGTGGGTGGGGACAAGACCCAAGCACTCCCAGACACTAACAAAGTAGTAGTTTGGCCTGCTGTGAACTGTGTGGCACACAGAAGTGAACTAAAATCCAGACAGACGTTCACATCCATCTTTCCACCACTAAATTCAATGATTCCCCTTTTCAAAACTTCATGCCT
>LZPO01034958.1:161770-175125 GCA_001675575.1 Neotoma lepida
GGTTTGAGGTCTCAGACTACAAAAGGAGCAAACAGAATCTAGATCCAATGCCATCTGCTTTCAAGCTGGGCACTAGAAATAGAGTAGCCCTGTCTTTTATTCCTAGACATGAGCATCTGAGCAGAAGCCTAAGGAGGAGACCTAGCAGGGGACTTCTCACCAGCCTGTTGGTCACCCAGGCTGCTTCTGGACTGCTCTGAAGTCCTCTCTGACCCAGGGAGCCTCAGGTCTTCTGCTCAGCCCAAAGGGAACTATGGCCTTCCTTATCTGTCCAAGAAGATTTGTGACCTTCCTCATTTACACTAGGGGGCCTAAGATATTCTGCCTCTACTCATTGGATCCTGTAACCTTTGCCTTGCTCCTAAGGGGAACTGGTGCCTTATATATACTGTATACATCACAGAGAATTAAATTTGAACATAGGCTGAACATTTATACAGTATAGGTATTGATTAAATATGAATTAAATTATTAATAAGGTTCAGAATAATTTTGAAATATAGGTATTTTTAAGAATCCTAATGTAGCAGTTGGAGACATGGCTCAGCAGTTAAGAGCATTTGCTGTTCTTCCAGAGTATCGGATTCAGTTATCAGCACCCATATGTCAGCTCACAACCATCTGTCACATCTGTTTGATGGATGCCCTCTTCTGGCTTTCATGAGTGTGAGGCACACACATGTTGCACAGATATACATTCAGGCAAAGCACCCATAAACATAAAAAACAATCTCAATATACCACATCAATTACTTGTTTTAATACTATTGATATCATTCCACTGTATGCATTACATAAACAGAAACATGAAGTAGTTTTTCTGGCATAATGAAAGAGGTTAGAAACCCTGTTCTGGGTCCTGTGAATATTTTCTGCACAGTGCTGTTTCTACCTGAAACCTCTTTGCATATAGTTCAAGTATCAAAGTTGCTGGATTTCCCATCATAGTCAGAGAATACAGGTGTGATCCAAGCCATGTGCCTTGTCCTGTGGAGCTTGTTGTGTAAAGGGGTGTGTGTGGACAGAGCAAGTAAACCATTGTTAATACACCTTGTGACACTTTGGAGTGATAGATATCAAAAGCTCTTAAGAGGGACAAGGCCTGAGTGGAGTAGGACTTGTAAAAGGGCACTGGCCTACCAGGTGCAGGGAAGGAGGAGTCCTGGAGTAATACTTCTTTTTAATTTTGAGACAAGATCACTCCACAGCCCTATCAGTCGAGGAACTCATTATGTAGACCAGGCTGGCTTTGAACTCACAGAAATCTGCCTGCCTCTGTCTCTCCAGTCTTGAGATTAAAGGCGTGTGCCACTAACCTGGCTAGAGTAAAACTCTAAACATGAAGTTTTAACTTGGAAAATTCCCAGCCCTCTGGTAATCACCCTTGTCCTGTTTTACCATCCATAAACATAGGTGTCAGTTGCCCTGAGGTGGTAACATACTCTTTTAATATCACTACTCTGGAGGCAGAGACAGGTGGACCTCTGTGGGTTCGAGGTCAGCCTGGTCTACTCAAAAACATAAAAGCAAATCCCCTGAATTTGGTGCTGGTGATTTGTTTAATTTTATTTGGTGTGTGAGGATGGGTTGTTTGCTTATTTGTGTTTTTTTTCTTTTTTTGGTGTGTGTGTGTGTGTGTGTGTGTGTGTTTTGAGATAGAATCTCACTGTGTAGCTTTAGTTGGCATGGAACTCATTATGTAGACCATGATGGACTTGAACTCATAAAGTGCCTTCAAAGTGCTGAAATTACAGATGTCTTTAATTTGAAAGGAAGGTCCCTGTGGTTTTTGTTTCCATGGGACAGGACCACAGAGAGAGTAGGATGTGGAGAGTTTCTGTTTAGGAGTAGATGTATTCAGAGGGGCGAATCTTAGTGGATGAACATGAGTATGTTGTCTCTCAGGCATTACATGAAGATGTCACAGTCGGAAACAGGAACTGTCTGATTAATGAGACATATCTCTCCAGGGAGACTAGTTAAGGGAAAATGGCAGGTTGCTGGCTGTAGGTTCTGGGGAGGTAAAATACAGGAAAGGCCTAGTGGATGGGGAAATTGCTGACCCCTGCCCACCTCTGGGTCTCCTCCTCCACCCTCCCTCTGAAGATCCAGCATTAGTCTCGTGAGACCTCGTGGCCTTTGAGGAGGGCGCACCGCCCCCACGGAGCCAGGCGCCTTTGCAGCCTAAGGGGCTGGGGTGGGGGAGAGGCACAGGCACATGATGCCCAACCTCCCTGGACAGCCCAGCACCTGACCGGGAAAAGCCTTGGATTTCTCAGAACGGAGACCCGTCCCTGAGCAAGACCAATGGCCTCCCCACGCCTGGGAATCTTCTGCTGCCCTACGAGGGACGCAGCCACACAGCTGGTGCTGAGCTTCCAACCACGGATATTCCACGCGCTGTGTCTGGGCAGCGGCGCTCTCCGCCTGGTGCTTGGCCTTCTGCAGCTCCTGCCAGGGCGCAGATTTGTTAGTCACAGGGCGCCTGCGACATCCCCACCGGCCTCAGTCCACATTCTCCGCTCTGCCACCGTCTGCGACTTTCTTGGCTGCCTGGGTAAGGGCGTGCAACCAGCTCCTTTTTGGGTTGGAATATGCAGCTTACAGGGTGGAATGTTCAGAGTTCCACATGGTGGGATCTGCCCTCGCTTGAGGATGGTACACAATTCACTAGTTGGGACCTGCTCTGGCCATGATGTGTGGCCCCAGGGGGGAGTCTAGGTTTGGGAACAGCTAAGTGGTCTGAGATGCGTGACTACTAGCCCTTGTGTCCAGAGCAGGGCTAGATCTATTTACCTGGAGACTGGATAGTACTAGAGAATTCTGCAGAGTGGTTGGTAAAATTAAAGTCCGTGGAACTTTTAACAAAAATATCGTGTTATGTTTGTTAGTGGAGCTTATTAAGGAAACGTCAGACCATGCAGTTAAAATCCAGAAACAAACTAAACTAAAGCCGGTCCTTGGTTAATTCAGCAAGGAGAAACAGTCAACACCATCTATGCCCATGTTCTTTCCTATGTATTTGTTTGTTTGTTATTTGTTTATTTATTTTTTTAATCTGAAAGCCCTATCTTTTGAGCTGTTGTTGAAATCACCAGGGTCCTGTGCATGCTGGGTAAAAGCTCCACCAAGCAGCTCTATCTCTGGCCCCTCAGTATGGTTTTGAACCTCAGGTATACAAAGTTCTATCTGGTGCATGTTCTGTGACATCTTGTTAAGAACGACACAATTTAAAATGTTTTCAACACCCCAGAGAAAATAATGGCACATGAGTTCTGCATGAATTTGCATAAAGTTGTGTGGGAATACAGCACTGCCCAGCATTTGCTCTTGATCTGAGACCCTCTTACGTCCTGCTAAAAGGTTGGAAATAGACACTGTGGTCCACAAAACAATCATGGTTAACTACCTGACCCATAACAGAATGAATTTGCCAATATCCTCTTTCAACTAGAGCATAATGCACACTGCTGAACTCTAAATAGACTTTTTATTTTATCTGCTTAGTGTGGAAATTGTCCAATATGCATGAAGGTAGTCTATAACTATAAATAAGTATCCTGAATCCTCAGATACCCCCCCCCAGGTTTGCAGACCTCCTTTTTCTCCTCTTCTGGCTGGGTTAACTGGAAGCAAATCCCAAACTTGATGTATTTCTGTCTGTTAGGTTCCGGGAGAAAGCACCCAAAACTAAAAATTGTGTGGAGTTAAAAGCATTGCAACTTGCACTTTAAAATAATCAAAACCAAGTTCTCCATATCATCATAATGTTTTCACTTGTCTCTTAAGTGCTCTGTGATAGTGGCACCATTAAAATAAGGCCCAAATTCTGTCTATGACATGCCATTTCCTGATGGTGCTGTCCACGTGGTAACTGCAGTCTTCAACATTGCTGTTTGTCCTTGAGGTAAGGGTTGTGTGTCCTGTGTTCATTTTCCTGTGTGCTTCACCTTGAGAATATCCCTGGATCCAGGTGACTGAGTGTGCCAAGATCTGGCCCTGTTTTATTCCATTGCCAAGAGTCACAAAAATTTGATTGGAGACACTGAAGAGTTTCAGTTCACATGAATACTCTGTAATCCCAAGTCATTTTCTCACATTTGGAGACTAAAACAGGAAAAACTATTTCCTTTTCATGAGGGATAAATCGTTTTTGGTGCAGGATAACTCAATTAAACTGGTATTTTCTTGATTCCTTAAGGATGTTCTCAGGATAGGTATCAATAGTAATATTTTGAAATAAAGGTGTACCTAAATATCTTGAAGAGTAGCAAAAGAACACTATCCTTCAAAAAAAAAACTCAGGTAGATGAGATTGTAGATATGAGATAGAAGTCAGAAGAGGGACTGACCCTTCTGAAAGATGTGAAATACGAGTGCTCATCTCACAGACACCTTGGCCCAGTTTTAGTTCTTTGAAGAGAAGCTCATTATGTGGCCATAGAGAACTTAGGGAAAATTAATGCTGCTATGGCCTCTGGAGTACTGTGGTCACAGGCCTGCACCACTGTGCCTAGCTCCTCCTAGATCCTTTATTGAGCTCCAAGGAGAGCTAGATTGCTGACAATCATAAAGTACTTTTCAGAAAAGCTATTATATTTATTAGCAGTGGCTTGGTAACTAGAAAATTGGCTTAAGAGTTTAGGGACCACACTAATCCTTCAGTAGTGCATTATTCAGTACGTGTTTGTTACATAGTACTGTTTTTCCCATATGCATTTTCCCCAGTTCTTTATATGATAAATAAGTAACAGGGATATTAAATTAAGTGAAAAATACAGATTTGCTAGTGGTGCTATAATTCCCAGCCACCAAGCAAAACAGGGAAAACGTTGTTCCTGCTTATGGTTTGACTAGATACTTAAGTGCCTGGGACAACTCTGACAATAACAATTATCACAGTTGCTCAGCCTTCAGTTTCCTCTTTATTGTTACATACCAATATGTCTGTTTGTTCTCTTTCATCTTTCTTTCCTTCCTTCCTTTGTTCTATTTTTTTATACCCCCTCTCCAAAGCAACCAGCTTGTTTCAGATTTGAATTAAAATCCAATAGGTTTTTACTATCTAATTCTCATAACAGGAATCGTTATCAGGTCCACGGTGTGGGTAGCCTACCCAGATTTCATTGAAAACATCTCCAATGTGAATGGAACAGACATTTGGCCTGCTGCTTTCTGTGTAGGGAGTGCGGTAAGTTATCTTCCTTTGTTCACTCTCCTCTCTCTGCTCCTGTTGCATGGTGGTCTTCAAAGTCAGCAGAGCAGACACTGGGAATTGTGATGAATGAAATTCTCAGGTCATGTCCTGGACCTGAGGACCAGGAGTCAGTGTGAGGCCAAATCTGCTTGGGGTGCAGATGGACATACAAGTCTGAGAATGACCCCATCCAGTGCCTCAGCCTCTGCCTTACACACACACATACACACACACACACACACACACACACACACAGACATTTTCCATGATGTGTACACAGCCCCAATCAAAGCCAAGACAGGGAGATTGGATGTGGTTTTCTAAATGAAATATATTTAAATATATATTAAATATTCTGTATGAAATTTTTGTATAAGTAAAGCCTTCAGTGAAACATACTATGCTTCTTGCACTGCATTGCCCCTCATAGGAATGATGTGTAGAAAGCATGAACACTGTGTGGAGTCTCAGTTCTACAGAATTCCCAGCTTATTTCCATTTACACTCTCTATGGTTTCCAATAAAACCCCTGTCTCAACAACATTACTAAGGCACATTGATTTTATGCTGCAACTCCACTCTTGTCATCCCCTTCTACTCAAGTGCTTTCTGAGTCTCTCATGAGTCTCTCAGACCCACACTTTCCCCTTCTCAGAAACAGAGCTTCTACCTTAAACCACAAAAGTCCTTCCACCATCGTAAACTTGGCATCATGGACCTCTATGTGCCTTGTCTGTAAGCACACCAGAGACAGAGTTCCTATGTCAAATCTAACTAAATAGACAGAAGACAGATGCATACACATATACCTCTGGGTCATAGCCACCATGAGTTTCAGAGAATGTGTCCACATGGATAGCTCACCCATGCTACCAGGCAAACCTGTGTCTGCCCCTCATTTCAGGCATGAGTTGGACACCTCATGCAATCTGCTAGAATCTTTGATGCTGAGCTCCTTTTGATTATAGATGTGGATCCAGCTGTTGTACAGTGCCTGCCTCTGGTGGCTCTTCTGCTATGCAGTTGATGTGTACTTGGTGATCAGGAGATCTGCAGGACTGAGGTATTTATTGACTGGAAACATGAACAGGGAAGTCTTTCCTGCTTCTGTGAGGAAAATTTGGACATGCTATTGGGCATTCAAAGGTTCTTTGCAATGCAGCTCAGCCTGTCAACTGGATTTACATCCAGAAATATTTATGCTTGCTCATTTTTATAGTAACTTTTCTTTTGGAATCTGTTCTCACTATGCAATTCAGATTTCCCTTGGACCTAGGATCCTCTTGCCTCTGTTTCCTGAGGGTTCAGATTAAAAGGATTTGCCACTATTCCCAGCTGACAGCTCATTTTTATAAGATACCAATGGCAAATTCAAAATATCAAAATTCTTACAACCTTGCAAATAAGTAACTTGGGAAATTAAATAGTTAGGGGCTGTTGGTAAGTTCAACTGAAGAACATATGTATTCAAGACCCTGGGTTCAATTCCAGTAGCCAAACCAAAATAAACAAACTAAAAAAGGGGTGGGGAGAAATCAGACATTTGGAAGATTTGGAAGTGAACACTATATGAGAGCCCCCTCACTCCATGTCATCCCACACTGATTTTATGCTTTGTTTATCATCTGGGCTCCCATCATGTCCCCTGCTACTCAGGGGCTTTGGTATTAATTATGAGGTAAACATTCATTTTAGCAGGCAGGATGATGGTGATGCCAGCATCTGGAAGGTTCTGGGAAGAGTGTGGCTTCTGAGGATGTGCTATCATGTAGAAAGTTAATGCATGGGATGTGAAGCCCCAGAAGCTTTACAAGGGCAAGAGCAAAGACAAGTTTCCAGCCTTAAGATATGGGCCTGTCCCTCTGCATATATATTACAGTTGTATAGCTTGATCTTCTTGTGGAACTTCTAACAATAGGAGCAGGGGCTGTCTCTGACTCTGTTGCCTGCTTTGGGACCCTTTCCTCCCACTGGGTTGCCTCATCCAGCCTTAATAAGAGAAGAAGTGCCTAGTCTCACTTCAACTTGATATACCACGGCTTGTTGATATACACAGGAGGGCTGCCCTTTTCTGAAGAGAAATGGAAGAGAAGTGGGGAGGTGAGAGGAAGCACTGGAAGGACGGGGTAGCGGGTAGGGGAAACGTTGGTCGGGGTGTAAAAACAAAAGAAATAAACAAACAAATAAATACACAAAACATAATAAAACTTCGAAAAATGGTATGTGCCTGTGAGGAATGGAGGGGCTCCTCATCATAGAGAAGCTGGACATACAGCAGAGGTAACAAAGATGCTCAGTTTCCATGGAGACTAAGTCTCACCCTGGTGCCCGGTACAAGTCCTACTTCTTGGAGCCTTGGGCAAAGTATGGGTGTGGCTCACTGGCTGGAATGAGCCAGAGCTGGGAGTGTGACTTTCCCCTTTGAAGAGGCTGCTGGTTTCCAGGGTAGTGGGTGTAGCTGCCTCTGCAGATGGCCACTGAGAGACTGAGGCTAGTGGGGAGAGGTAACCTGCTGAATTCCAGGGCAAGGGCCCAACTTGGCAAACATGGCTGGCTAAACTTCACATGTCCTTTGAGATCCGGTCAGCACTCACCCACTTTCTTTGGCAGGCAGAGGAGTATTTCCCCCTTTAATTCCCATCCCAAGAAGGATCATTAAGATAGATGTAAAGTTTAAATTTCAGCTTTCACTGTAGCTCCCTCCTAATATGGAATGTACAGGTTTCAAAATAATATTACATGGGGCTTTGAAAAAGGCCTTGAACTAAAAGTACTATTTATTGTAAGAAAATGATAGTATAGTTCTCCATGGGGCACACTTGAGTGATCTCAAACAGCCCAGAGACTGAGGCAGGAGGATCTGTAGTTGAAGGTCAACTCAGACTGAATAATGGGAACCTATTGCAAAAAGAAATGAAAGTGTGGGTGGCAGAGAGTTTGTCGGGGAGACCTACATATGCCTGTAGTTGGGAACCCTCTAGCATTCAGATAAAGGTATGTGGGGGTTTAGTTATGGTCTGACTGCCATGAGTTGCCACTGAGTTGGGGTGCAGGCTCATAACCTGGCTGGGTTTCAGAAGGCATCCATTATTAATATGGTTACCTCCTGTATCCTGTGGCCCAGATATAGCTGTTGTTGCAAAGAAGGAAGAACTACTGTCCAGGCTTCAGTGACCTCCAGCTTTGGACTTGGTTGATCTTGCCTCCTGGACTCCTCACTTCCCACTCTGTAAATGCATCCAGTGTGGCCCAAAATGAGGAGAGGGTGTGGTGGATGGAATGAGCAGATTCTGTTATCATCAACAGAACAGAGCTGTTCTGGGGTAGCTGAGTCTCATACAGCCTAGACCTCTGGCAATACTCATATTACTGACATGCTCCCCCACAGCTTCCTGCCCCTGTGAGGCCAGTGGAGGGATACTCCAGGAACTGGTTACAATGGAGGAGGCAAAATATGCTGGAGTCATTTCCTTGTGCTCTCCCAGACAGCTGGTGTAAAATGGTTTTTCTCTAGAAGCTCTGTGTGCCAGCCTCTGCTTCTTTTCCTGCTTAGTATCCTGGTTTCCTGCTCTGATCCATGAGCATGCTTTCTGTTCATACAGCTGATCTTCAAAGTCAGAATCCCAATCGGACATGGGGTGCCATTTGCTAGGTATCCTGCTGAATATTGAATGGCAGCTAGTGTGTGTGACTAATGGGGCCCAACATGCTCACCCAATCACAAAGAAGCTTCTCTTTGAGTGCTGTCCACTGCTCCATGGGATCAATTGGCTTTGTGTGAATCTACAGAGTTACTGGCAGCATCTGGAAGGCCATGTCCTTAAATCTGGAGGATTGGGTGACTAAGGGTAGGACTGGGTGGGTATGTACGAGCATAAAGATAAAGGAGGGATATAGCAGGAATGTGAGCTATGCAGGGAATGGGGAGTGCAGAGGAGGGAGGAAGAAAAGAAACCCCTCAGATTTGCCGGCAGAATTTGGGATGTCTAATCCCCACCAGGTCCTGGAATGCAGCTTCTCTGTTTGAGCCTTCAGATTGCAACCTTTGTCTGATTTCCACCCAAGATATCCATCCCCCTTTTATTTATTATTTATTTTTAATTATGTGTATATTTGTGTATCTGTATGTGGGCTTACGAATGTGACTGTAGGTACCTGAAGAAGTCAGAAGAAGGCATTACCTGGATTCCCTAGAGCTAGAGTTATACACATTTGTGAAACTGTCTGACAAGAGTGCTGGGAACTGAACTCAGGTCCTCTCCAAGAGCAGTATAGTGCTCTTACTGAAGCATCTCTCTAGCTTCCCACCCCCTTGTTTAAAATAGAGCCCTTTTTTTCTTTTCTAGATTTTAGTGTTTTAAACTTTAACACTTACCTTATTGCATTTTGAATTTTTTTAGCTGTCTTTTTGTGTATGGGTGTTGTGCTTGCATGCCTGTCCGTGCACCAAGTGCATACAGAGGCTAGAATAAGGTACTGAGTGCCCTGGAATTTGAGCTACAGACGGTTGGAAGGCACCATGTGGGTGCTGGGAATCGAGCCTGGGTACTCTAAAAGAGCAGCCAGTGCTCTAAATGCTGAGCCATATCTCTAGTCCTACATTTATCTATTTATTTATTTATTTATTTATTTATTTATGTTTTTCAATACAGGGTTTCTCTGTGTAGCTCTGGCTGTTCTAGAACTCACTCTGTAGACCAGGCTGGCCTCAGACTCACAGAGATCTGCCTGCCTCTGCCTCCCAGAGTGCTGGGGTTAAAGGTGTGCCACCACTGCTTGACTCTATCTATCTATCTATCTATCTATCTATCTATCTATCTATCTATCTATCATCTATTTACCTACCTATTTTTGAGACAGGGATTTGGCTATGTGTACTGTAGCCCAAAGTTCCTGTATTTTATGGATTCCTATGATTATATTGGGCCACCCTAGTCATGTAAGCTGAGCTCACCTCAAAAATCCTTACTCAATCACATCTGTGGACTTTATCACATCTGTTGTATAAAGCTTTGTACTTCCAGGTTCTAGACATTAGGACATGGACATCATTGGGACCTTGTTCTGGCTACCACACTGTTCAGCTACTTAACTTGTAAACTTAGTCTTCTGCTTTGGATGATCACAGTTCTGAACTTGATTTCTCAGTCTCTGTTCCTGTTTCCCTAGTTAGTGTTTAGGGGGAGAAATTTCTTGTATGATTCTTATGAGGGGTTTTATATGCCATCCACTTGAGCTTGTAGCCTCCTATTCAGAAAAGGGACTTGTTTTGTTCTTAGCATTTTCTGTGTCCACAACTTTTGTTTCATAAACTTTGGCCACTGAAAGTTGAGATTCATGATACTAGTACAGTTCCACTTAACTTACAGCTACCCATAATTCTAGTTCTAGGGGCCTTGCAGGGCACCAGGCATGCATGTGGTGCATATACATACATGCAGGCACACACATATACACATGAAATCAAAGGAATAAAAATAAATAAGTCTTTAGAAAAAAGAAATATACCTTATATGCCATAAGATGGCTTAGATAGCATGATGGCTCAGTGGGTAAGAGCACTTTCCATCATCCTTAATGACCTGGGTTTGATTCCTGGAAAGGAGAGAACCGGATCCCACAAGTTGTCCTCTTACCTCCATGAACATGTCATGATGTGCAGCACATGTGTGGGTATGGAGGGTCAAGAGAAACAGGCATGAGAATTGTGCCCCAAGAAATTGTCTGCTGTAGTTTGGATCTTATTTGTCCCTCAAAGGCTCATGTGTCAAAGGCTTAGTTGTAACAGGGTGCAATTGGGAAGTGGTAGAACCTCTAAGGGGTGTCTTAGTGAGAAGTCTTCAAGTCATCTGAGGACTGCCCTGCAAGGGGATCATGGACCCCTGGCCCTTCCTTTTTTCTCTCTTGCTTCCTGTCCATTCAGTGAGTGATTTCACTGTGCCATATACTGTCACCATAATGTATTACCACAGGATCAAAGCAACTGGGCCAACTAATTACACACCAAAATCAATCACTTTTCAGAAGGCTCCACTTTTTTTTAAAGCCTCATATCTTAACACTGTTACTTTCACATTAGAATTTCCTGGTAACATTCAAATCATAACAGATAAGAACTTGACAGTGCTATCTAAGGACATCTACATATGGGATTGTTTCTCTTATGGTTTTTATTGAGAATGAGTCTCAGAAGTAGCAGTCACCCCCCCCCCATTAGAATGGCTGTCATCAGAGCTGGAGTTACATAATGGTGTGTATCTGTAGTTGCAGCTACTTTGTAGGCTAAAGCAGGACAATTACTTGAGCTCAGGAGTTCAAGGTCACTCTGGACAACATAGTGAGCTCCCACATTTTTGTTTGTTTGTTTTTTAAAACACACACACACACACACACACACCACACACACCCCAAAACCAAGAAAAGAAAAAGAAGTAGTGTTCACTGTTGTCAAAGACAAAGAGAACTTGTTCCTTCAAAAATGAAATATGAAGGGGCTGAGTGAAGCTTAGTCATAGAGCAACTGATTGCCATCTATGAAGATGTATGCCAGCTTAACATGAAAATACCATTTAACCCAGCAATTACACACACACACACACACACACACACACACACACACACCAAAAATTGAAAACAGGAACTCAGATAGCTGTATATACATGTTCATAATAGTACTACTCATAGTAGCCAAAAGGTAGAAACAGTCTAAATTTCCATTATGAAGGAGCATAATGGGGTCTGTCCATATAATAGTGTATTACTCAGCCATGAAAAGCATGCTGAGTGAAAAATACCATATACAAAGCCACTCAATGTGCTATTGTCTGTGTGAATATCCAGAACAGACAATTTCACAGAACAAAGCATATTAGTAGCTCTCAGGGCCAGAAGGAATGGTAGTGACTGCTAATGGGAATGAGGGCTTCTTTTGTGCTGATCAAAATGTTCTGGAACTAGATCGTTGTAACGATTGAACAACACTGTGAATGTGCAAAGTGTCTCTGAATTGTTCACTTTCAAATAACAAATTTTATGTGATGAGAATTTCACCTTAATTGAAAAAACAACAATTTAAACCCAACAACCCCCTCACCAACAACATAGGAAGCTCTTTGCAGCACAGAATTTAATCTGGTCATTTCCACGGGGCAGGCCTGTGACCCTCTGAACTGTGCCCACCCCTCTTCTGTTTTCTCCTAGCACCATCCTGCTGTACCACATCATGGCCTGGGGCCTGGCTGTGCTGCTCTGTGTGGAGGGGGCAGTCATGCTTTACTACCCTTCTGTGTCCAGGTAAGCCACGTCACCCAGCAATATAGTGCCCAGCTCCCTGGTCTGTTGTATGTCTCTAATAGGGAATGAAAAGTTGTATAGATAAATCCAACTGGAAAAAATGAGGGACCTAGGCAAGGTAACTCATTGGTAGAGGCTTTTCTAACATGCTTGATGCCCTGAGATCCATCCCCTCCCTGCAAATGGAGATATTTATAAAACTTCAAGGCCTAAGGATAAATACTCTAAATTTAAGTGGAAAACAGACAGAGATAGACAGTGTCTCTGTGATTTTAGGAATGTGTAAACCAGGGCTCAGCACAGCCTGTCTCTTATACACATCTAGATGTGTATAAGAGACAGGACCAGGCTGGCCTTGAACTCACAGAGATGCCCCTGGCTCTGCCTCCTCAGTGCTGGGATTAAAGGCATGTGCCAGTACCACCCGGCTATAAATAAAGTTTTATTGGAACACAACTATACTTGTTTATGTGCTGTCTGTGGCTGCCTTTGCTTTACAGAGACAGAATCCAGAAGTTGCAACAGAGACCACGAAGTTGAAATACATGAACCATCTGTCTCTGTACAGGATAAGTTTGCTGACCCATAGCATAGAACTTTTTTGACTACTTTCAGTTTCTTTGTTGGATGTCTGTCTCCACTTTGGTGTTGCCTTGTTTATTAATTTACTTTTCTGTTGCTATGATAAAACACCATGACTAAAGGTAAGTTAAAGAAGGGAGAGTTTAAGCCAGGCGGTGGTGGCGCAAGCCTTTAATCCCAGCACTCGGGAGGCAGAGGCAGGCAGATCTCTGTGAGTTCGAGGCCAGCCCGGGCTACCGAGTGAGTTCCAGGAAAGGCGCAAAGCTACACAGAGAAACCCTGT
>LZPO01034958.1:178692-212914 GCA_001675575.1 Neotoma lepida
GTGGAAATGCCTTGGCCAAACACTATAATGTTCCAGTGGTTATATCTGTGTAGAGGTACCAAGGGTCATTAATTCTTCTCTAAACATATATTCTAACTTGTATATAAGGAGAATTGTTAACTTTTTCAATATTTGAAAATAATAAATGTATACTATTTGAGAATGGACAAAACAAGCCTTTAAAACACAGTACTTGGATGAATAAAATCAAGAGTTCAGTTAATAAATGATCAGTGTGAATTTCTGAGTTGTGACAAAAGTCCCGCATTTGTGTATGATGTTAACACTGGGAGAAGCTAGGAGAAGCTCTAGGTGTGCAGCAATTCTCTAGGCTCAGTAAGTTAAGCTGAAATAGAGTTCAGTGGCAGAGCACTTGCTTAGCATGCATGAGGCCCCAGGTTTCATTCCAAGTATCACACAAATAAAAAGATATTTCAAAGTTTAAGTTTCTATGTATGTGTATATATGTGTGTGTGTGTGTACATACACATGTGTATGTATGTATACCTTGGTATCTATGAGGATTCCAGATGCAACACTATAATGATGGTCAGTAATGGGCTTTGCCTCATGTCCTTCTGGCTATGTGTAAGTGTTCATATCTGCTTCGATTTTCTTTTGTATTATGGAGTTAATGTAGTCATGAATGTTGCCTGACATTCCTCTACATTCCCACAGTGGCCTCTTTACTGAAAGGAAGAAAAGGTGTTTACACAGAGAACGAGAGACTGATGGGAGCCGTGATCAAGACCCGTTTTTTCAAAATAATGCTGGTGTTAATTGCATGGTAACCTTTCTTCTAGTATTTTTTGTTGGTTGTGATAGTGGGAAGGATATGCCAACTTGTCATTTTACTTTTCCAAATGTGACTTGAGTGTTCCAATGGAAAGAATCTTGAAGGGAAATCTTTGAGACAATGCAAGGTATCCCCTAAAGGAATGAACAAAACACAGGTCAGCAAGTCCAGAACTCATATATTTTTGTAAAACCTTTATGACAATTATGTACCAAACCCTGAGAATAAGAAGCTAAGTGTTCAAGTTTTTGTTTTCTTTTTGTTTTTGTAAAGACAGATTCAGCCAGTTTTTCTTTTCTTTTTTCTCCTCCTCCTCTTCTCTCTTTCTATTTTATTATTGTCTTGAGACAATGTCTCACTATATACACCTGGCTGACCCAGAACACATTATGTAGACCCAGGTGGCCTTGAATTTTCAGTGATTCCCTTGCCTCTGTTTTCCAGGTGCTGGGATTGCAGGCATGTACTGCCATGTCCAGCTGTGTCCTCAGTTTTCAAATATTTAAGCCATATGCACCTGGTATTTTGTCTCATTGCTGGGCTAACCAAAATAAAGGGATAGTCATGCTTTTTATTTTATGCATATATGTATTTTGCTTGTGTGGAAGTGTACGTGCTATGTATGTATTTGATGCCAACGGAGACCAGAAGAGGATGCCTAGATCCCCCTGGAGTTACCATTTTGTTTTTGTTTTTTAAGACAGAGACAGAGTCTCATGAAGTTGATCTGGTTAGCCTGGAACTCACAGAGATATGCCTGCCTCTGGAGTGCTGGGATTAAAGACATAAGCCACTGTACCCAGCAGGTACAGACATTTGTGAAGTATCTTGTGAATGCTGGGAACTGAACCTGGATTCTCTCCAAGAACAGCAAGTGCTTTTGACTGATGAGTCTTTTTCCTATGCCCTGGCCGTGTTTTATAAGCATGCTCATCTGTCTTACTCTTGTCCCCACAATTCCTGTGTCTTTAGGGAAAGAGTCAAAGCACATCTTCAGTGTAAAGGCTCAGCTCGCTCACTGGGGGGTAGAGAAGAAGCTGAGCAACTATCCTCTTTTGTGCCCACCATTGCACAAATGCTTGTGGTTGATGCTCTGAAAACATGTTACAAAGCATATGTGAAAAGATTCTATCCAAACAGTAATGAATCAATACCATACAGAACATGTCAACTCTTTGTGATATTAATTCCTTGGCGTGAGGACATTTCTTTAAATGTCCTCTGAGGAGAGGCCTAAATTATCTACTGCTTTTTATATATTCACCTTGTTAGTTCACATTCCAGGGACCTACCAAGATTGACATTTTAAAATTCCACATAAGGGCTTGTATTAAGTATATTTCTACTGCTGTGATTAAAAAAAAATATGACAAAGGCAATTTATTGAAAGAAAGATTTGCTGGGTGGTGGTGGGCCACGCCTTTAATCCCAGCACTCGGGAGGTAGAAGCAGGTGGATCTCTGTGAGTTCGAGACCAGATTGATCTACAGAGCAAGTTCCAGGACAGGCTCCAAAGCTACAGAGAACCCTGTCTTGAAAAACCAGAGAGAGAGAGAGAGAGAGAGAGAGAGAGAGAGAGAGAGAGAGAGAGAGAGAGAGAGAGAGAGAGAGAGAGAGAGAGAGAGAGAGAAAGGTTTATTTGGGGTTTACAGTTCCTGAAGGAACCATCATAGCAGGGAGCATGGCAACAGGCAGACTGGCATGGCACTGGAGCAGCAGCTCAGAGTTCACATCCCAATCCACAAAAAGGAAGCAAACAGTCTCTGAGAATGCTGTGGGCTTTTGAAACTTCAGAACTCACCACTAGTGACACTCCCCCTCCAACAAGGCCATACCCCCTAACCCTTCCCAAGTAATTCCCCCCAACTGGGGATCAAGTATTCAAATGTATGAACCTACAGAAGTCATTCTCATTTAAAGCATCACAGGACTGATGAGATGGTTCAGTAAGTAGAGGTGCTTATGCTTAGGCCTGACTACTTGAATTTGATTCCTGTATCCCACAAGGTGGCAGGAGAGAATTAACTCCTAGAGATATCCTCTGTCTCCCCCTACCCCTGCCCCCCCCCACACAAACATGCACATACCATCTCTCAAGTACACACAAATTCCGCATAAAATATCAAAATAGCATTTTGGTCTCCATCAAAAGTTTAGATTACTTCTCAATAAAAAAGAAAGAAAAATGAGGAGGGGGGCAGGGAAGAGAGGAGGGAGGGGAAACTGTGGTCGATATGTAAAATAAATGAAAAAAATGTTATTTAAATAAAATAAAATTTAAAAAAAGAAAAAGAAAGACAGAAAGTCTTTAGGTTACCTCTCTTATGGAGAATGATTTCTGGTTTGATACAGAGTTAAACTTTACACCTTGATGTGATGTGGAGTGTTTCTATCAGGAGGACTATTTGAAGACTGTGCTAGATCAAGAGAAGGATTTGCAATTTAATTAAAGTCTTGGTGCCAACTCAATTCCTTCCCACAAAAATGGTCAAGTTGCTACCAAAAACTGGTACATATAGACCATGGTGAAAGTCACAATGAATTTCACTGAGTGCTTTCTTTACCTGTGGACCATTTTCTTTCTGTCAGTTGGTTGTCCAATATCATCAATGAAAGTCTTTTGTTCTACCTTGAAATGCAACCAGATATCCATGGAGACTCTCTGAAACGCATCCAGAATGCAGCCAGGACCACATGGTTTATTATGGTAGGCCAATCTAGACTTATTTTTTCTTCTTGTAAAAAAAGAAAATCAATATGAAAAAAAACATTCAAAGTACAATGTACAAATATATAATCAGTACAAGATTTTTGGATTACCTCTATCATCCTGGTGCACTGTCAAGCTAGATTCAGTCGTTGTATTATTGGATAGGCTCAGAGCTGGGATGTAGCCTGGTGGCAGAGCCTAGCATTCAAGGGGTTCTGTGTTTGATCTTCAGCAATGCAAAATGAGTGAGTGAGTGTGTGAGTGAATGGATAAATGAATGAATGAAAATGAGACAATCTCTGTTAAGTCAATCTAGCCTAGAGTATGAAACATTTGAAGTTAATGCACAGTATCAAACTGTTACCCTTTTTTGTTTGTTTGTTTTTAAATTAGATATTTTATGTGTATGGGTGTTTCAGAGGAAGACCAGCCCACTGGGCATAGTAGGATGGAACTTATCATTATGGTGACTAAAGGTTGTTACTTTTCCTTTGACCTCCATGTGTCCTTTTGCCCTCGTTCCCAGGGAATACTGAATCCAGCCCAAGGACTCCTCTTGTCTCTAGCCTTCTATGGCTGGACAGGATGCAACCTGGATGTCCATCCTCCCAAGATGGTGATTCAGTGGGAAGCAATGACTGCCTCAGCTGCCGAGGGCACATACCAGTCCCCTGTGGGCTCCTGTGTGCCCCATGAAAACCCCAGGAAGGTGGTCTGTGTTGGGGGGCACACTTCTGATGAGGTGCTGAGCATTCTGTCTGAAGGTAATGCCCTGTTGGCAAAGGAGGTGAACTGCAGAGCCCCCAGAGCTCCCTGGAAGTCCCTCATTAAGCAGGGAGGTGCAGATGGGAACTTACATGTCACCATACTCTTACATTTCCTCTTCCACTTCTTTTCATTTTTTATTTATTTATCCACCTCCCCCCTTTTAGAAATCTATTTCATTTTATGTGTATGGTTGTTTTGCCTGCATGTATGTCTGTGCACCACATTCATACCTGATGCCCATGGAAACCGTAAGGTGGGGTCAGATCCCCATGGAACTAGAGTTACGGGTGTTTGTAAGTTGCTATGTGGATGCTGGAAATTGAACATGATTATTCTAGAAGAACAGCCAGTGCTCGTAACCACTAAGCCAGTTTTCCAGTTCCTTATTTATTTTTAAAACAGAATCTTACTATGAAACAAAAGCTAGTCTCTAACATTCAATCCTCTTGCCTCAGCTGTTTGAGTTGGTATTATAGGAATATACCACCATGTCCAGCTAATTGGTTGCAAGCCAGTTTTCCAGTTCCTTATTTATTTTTAAAACAGAATCTTACTATGAAACAAAAGCTAGTCTCTAACATTCAATCCTCTTGCCTCAGCTGTTTGAGTTGGTATTATAGGAATATACCACCATGTCCAGCTAATTGGTTGCTATAATTTCCTGGCAGTAGAAGGAGAGAGGTTTAAAAACACTCAGGGGCTTAGTTCCCAGCACCCACATTGGGTTACTCACAATGGCCTGTAACTCCAGCCCCAGGGGATCTGATGCCCTCTTCTGGTCTGGGTGGGCACCTGAACACATGTACTCATAGATACACATAAATAAAAATAAATCTAAACAACAAACCTAATCAGGTACATTAGAACAATCCTGCCCATTCTCAGCTGGCCCATAGAGAATGGGTAGAAACAGCTGGTTTCGATGCTAAACTCTTTATCACATACTGTTTCCAGAGAAGCACCCCTTATTCTTAGCTAGCTGCTTCTACATTCTGCAGGCTGTGCTATGCACTTTAGAGTGTTTAGCATTCTCTCTGATCTCAGCTCACTGGGGTGTGACAAAAGCTCTTTACACATCATCAAATGTCTTCCATGGGCATAGTGTCCCCTGGGTCAGAAAATGTCTCCTTTGCAAAAGCTTAAAGAAACTTGCATTTTTGAACATGTTGTCTGGGGTATATACACACCCATCTACACACACACACACACACACGTCCAAAGACAAGACACAGCCTCACCAAACTACTTTGGTTTATACCAAACTAGAGGGAGGAGTGTTTTGAGGAAAGATGTGTGGAATTGGCTAGAGGAATTCTGTCTTCTTTTCCTTTCCTGCTATTTCAATACGTGGAAGAAGGTTCATTCTTGGGACAAGTCTGAGTGAGAAAACATGTACATGAATCCATGACCTGATGCCCTGAGGTGGTATTGAATGGTTGTATTGGAGAGCTCTAGAGGAAACAGAGAAGCCCTTTTGGCTGAACTTACAAGATGGAGAAACCTCGTGTTTGGGGACATTCTTTCTCTTTTTCTGGCTGTGCTGGAATGGAACCCAGGGTCTCATCCATCCTGGGTTATTACTTCAACCCCAGTTACATCCCAGCCTATAGGCTTCTGATATAGCCCCAGTAGTTCATGAAGGACAGGGACATACAAGTTCAGACTGCTGTCAGCATGCCTAGTTACTGATATAACCTGGGGCAGGAGGCAAAAGTTGCATCTAGAATTAGTTGTGTGTGCTTGAATTCCCATGCTGATGGCTCAAAACAACTGAGCCACTTTTGACACTATAATAAAATCCTACAATAGCAATAAATCCCACTACATCTGGTCCCTGCACTGTACCTCTTCCATCTCGAACAGAATTAACAAGGCCCTCCTTGTTTTTATTCCTCCCAGCTAGCTGTTGCCTAGGACTGTTGTTCATAGGCTGAATGCTTTCAGAGTCTTTAAAAATGAACAAAGGTCCAACAGGAAAATAAACAGGGCCATTGTTCATAATGGCTGCTATCTTAAAGATCCCTTCTTTGCTGATCTTTTTTCCTTTTTTGTAGTGCTTCAAATGGAACCCGGTGTGTTACCAATGCCAGATTATTGCTACACCACAGAACCACACCCAAAGTCCTATCTCAATTCTTTTCAAAGCAAAAGAAGAAATTCTGGCATAGTAAGGAAGATTGGAACCCCTCTACAGTCCTGAAAAAAGACAGTCCATTGTGATACATAGCCCCCAAAGAGTTTAGTGCATTTTGATATATTCGTGAAGTTGTGTAGACGTTCCCATTATCTAAATCCAGAATATTCTTATCACTTGGAGGCTACATTTCCCATTTTTTTTTTTGAGACTGGGTCTCACAAATCACAAATTGGCTTCAAGCTCACTATGCAGGTGATGCTGACTTTTCTTGATTGCTCTGCCTTTACCTTATGAGTGCTGAGATTAGGCACCACCAAGCCCAGTTTACATGGTGCTGGGATTGAAGGTGGAACTTTATGCATGCTAGGCAAGCACTTTACCCACTGAGCTACATCTTCAGCCCTCTCCATTCCTGGCAGCCACTAATTTTTCTATGTATATGAATGTTCTGCACATTTCCTATAAGTCACATTATACAATATTTGTCCTTTTCTGTCTGACTTCTTAGCCTAAAATCTTGAAGGTTCATCCAGTAGCAAATATCAGTACACAGTTCTTTTATAGCTGAGTAATATTTCATAGTATGGAAAACTCATTTTATGATTTTTTTAATCAATTACTGTTGACTGTAAAGAACTCCACCAGGCCCTGTATTAGGAACAGTGTCATGGGTTTGCAGCAGTGACCATAAACACTGCCTTCATAGTTTATTGGACAAATGCAAAGCAGTTATAATTATTATTCTACTGAATTAATAGAGCAATCATTGAAAATATTGATTTGAGAAAAAATTGGAGGAAAAGGAAAGCAAATGAAAGCAGAAGAATTTCTTTAAAAATAACAGTTATCAGGATGGAGGTGTAGCTAAGTAATAGAGCACTTGCCTAGCATGTACAAGGCCCTGGGTTCCATCCTCAGCACTATAAATATGCAAAGGAAAACAACAACAATAGAATCTGTCGAATTAATTAATTAATTAAAAGAAAAGAAGTAAAAGGCAGGTGCCAGTTTAGAACCCACAGTAATGTATTGTCTGCTTATCTGCTGGTTCAGATACGTTTTTGAGGCATTCTTCAGGCAGAGTAAGTTGGAAAAATTAACCAAAAACATTTCCTGTAAAAGTATGAAGTGAGGGTGCAATGAAGGTCTTAAGTTTATATTTCCTTACCCTGAAAATAGCGAAATTAAAATGGCTCCTAAGATAAAGGCTCTGTGAAGGAATATGCATACATGGATCTGCAAAGAACAAAGAGGGCTGGTACGCAGAATTAAATCATCTAAGTGTTTTGCTTCTTAGCATACTATCGTGCATTTTAAAAGATTTCCACATCTTTTTGGTTGGTATTGTCCTGTATGGTCTAGCGATGTTTTAGTTATTTCTCTGTGCAGTAACAAAAATTCTGAGGAGAACAACTCTTAAGAGGAAAGATTTAATTTGGTCAAGTTTTGGAGGTTTCTGGTAAAGGGTGTATATCCATCTAATTAAATATTATTACATTATAAAAAGAACCCTATCCTATGCATGGTCCCATTGCTCCGGGCCTGTGGTGATGCAGAGCACCATTGCTGGGGTTTGGCTGTTTGATATCCTGAGGTCATGGTAACCTGATGTTGCAGATTATGTATGAATAGGGAACTAGTCAATACCCTAGCAACCATGCTGAACTGTCTCCAGAGTCTTGCTCTGTCAATTCTTTCTCTTCATTGAGACCTGTAAGACAGAGAAGAAACACCGAGGCTACCCAGGCTTGTTAGAGTCTACAGCTCAAATCCTTATCTGACTTAGAACAGAGGGAGCTAGGTTCAGGTGACTTTATTACTGCAGCTTTGGCTTTGAGAGAGTTCTTATGCATTACTGTTCTCCATGGAGACGGGGGTAGGGAGTGAAAGATCAGACACTCTACAAAGCTATGGAACTAGGAGTTTGTCCTCAAGTGTGATGTCATGGGAGAGTATCCTTAACAAAGACCTTGATCACAAGCCACCTTATGATTCCCAGCTGGGTCTTTTTGAATAAAACCACAAAAATCCCACATGAGTTCTCATGCACCCAAGATGAGTTCATAACCAGGGTAACCCTGTGAGAATCAAATCTTTTTCAAGGGCCTTCAGCCAGCCCCTCCTGCAGCTTCCTCCTGGAAGCTCTTAAAAGTCTTCCCAGCTGGTGTCAGGCCACTGTAGCCAGATGGTTTTCCTCCATTACCCGTGATGGCACCCACACTCAAATCAGAGCCTAGCTGTAAGGTTCGTGGCCAAACATTCCTTTGTTCCCTTCTCTAGATTCCCTGAAGGGATCACATTTGCTCTGTCTTCATCACTCCTGTAGCCTCCATTTTCATCTGTATCTGCCCCTGGGGAAGCTCTGGCTGCTGTTTCCCCAACAGGCCACAATGAGTGACTCACGTGCATCAGAGTAATCCTGCACTATGGTGCTTGCCCCTGTCCAAATTGTTATTCTTTCTGCCCTCCTTAGGCCATCAGTCTTAATGCTGCTCCAGCTTCCAAGGGCTCATCTCACTACTGTTGAGGCATTGACCCAACTGTATCCACTCAATATGTTTACTGAGTACTCTATTCTAGTGGAAGAAAGAAAACAACTACTGAAAGTCCACAGTAATTATATAATATGATATCCAAGTAGTGAAAAATACTAGAAACCAGAACTGATCAGGGTGCAGGAGATATAACTCAGATGCAAAGAGCTTGGTTAACACATACAAGGCTCTGAGTTTAATACCTAATTTGTTAAGAATAGGAGCCACTAGTCAGGGAGAGAGGTGGAGGACTGGTTTTTGATAGGGTAACCCAGAAGTTTCTCTATGGATGAGGTAACATTTGAATTGAGACCTGAAATAAAATACAAGAGAGAGTCATGAGAAAATTGAGAGATGCTTTGCAGGCAGACAAAGAACTGTGGAAAGGCTCTTTGCAGGACCATGTCTTTAGGAGGAGGGGAGGAGTAGGTAGATCAGTATGCCTGAGTGTTGATAGAAGTGACAGCTAAGGCTGCAAAAGTAAGCAAGGTCCATTGGTGAGGCTTAGAGACTGGAAGGCAGTCACTCACACTGCCCTGTGTGTACTGGGAAAGGCCTCCTTGCTTCCTGACTTCCGTCTTTGAATTCTCCATGCCCAGTTTATATCCTGGCTCAGAGCCAGTGCTCCTGGGTATTTTGGGAGCAAAAGAATAAGTCTGCTGTTTGTTCCAAAGGATTTTGCTATCCGGAAGGAAGGAGTGCTAGTCAAGTGATTAAGTAGACCTGCAGGGTGACCCTTGATGAGAATGTTTTATTTTATCTTGCTTATTGAGCTCACTTCCCCACCATTTTTACTGTGTTGGGACTGCTGTCTGTAAGCCATGTCATATTCTAAAACAAAGGGAAAACTGATTAGTAAGAAAATAGAACGGACCAGAGAACAATGCTGAGATCCACGGAAAGCCCAGTGAAATGAACCACATGAGACTAAAGAGGCTACTTGTTTGCCTTTGAGCTTCTTAGCTGGAAACTGTAGAGAGAATGTGATCAGCTACAAAATTCATTATTCTGAAGAAAACCTAGCAATAGCTCTTAGAAGCAAAATACAGCTAGCTTTCTCTCATGTGCGCTCATGCATATGCTCTCACAGGTCTCAGACATGAAGGCCAGTGAGAAAAGTCACCTTCAGTTTCTCATGAAATGAACACCAAATAACTTAGAGATTATTTGGATGTGTGCACTATGCCATATGAAAAACATCATTTGTCACTTAGTCATTGTATCTAGGTCCCCAGTTTATGATCACAACAAGGAAACTGGCTTGGCAAAGCATTATCAGGCATGTGCTGCTATATATTGGGTCTTGATATGTGTTTAAATTACAGTCCTTGAAAGTTGGAGAGACCATTTTGGGTACTTCCAGATGTTGAAGGACAGGAACTGCGAGCTTAAGACTGGGCACTGTATGTGAGGACAAGAGGGAGTTTTACAGAGGGCATAGATTCCTTCCCTCTGGGGCTTCCTGAGTGCAGGTAGCTAGGCAGGAGGACCCATTGTCTATGTCACAGCTTCCTGTGGATGGACTCTGTCCTTTGTTTATACATCCCAGAGGACGCATCCAGGGCTCCAGAGCCACCTTAATTCAACTGCCACATTTCCTCAGGAACCATGTGTCAGCTGCCTGAAATGATTCTTTAAAGTTCATTCCATTTTTTTTCTCTGAATGAATGAATTAAATGTAGTAAGAGATGATGTAGAGGGATTTTTCCCTCCATTTTTTACACACACACAGGCAATATACATGGTAATTAGTTTTTGAGACAGGATTTCTCTGTGTAGCCCTGGCTGTCCTGGAGCTTGCTATGTAGACCAGGCTGACCTCGAACTCAGAGATCTGCCTACCTCTGCCTCCCAAGAGCTGGGATTAAAGCTGTGTGCCACTACACCTGGCTTTAGACCTTAGATGCTAAGATTTGACTAAGATTCTCTCTCTCTCTCTCTTTCTCTTTCTATCTCTCTCTCCCTCCCTCTCTTCCTTTCCTCTTAAAAAAAAGAAAGACAAAAATCTCATTTTGTTGTTGAGTACTACCAACATTTTCTGAAGTTGATGGAAGGCCTTCTAGGGGCTGGTAACATTGCTCAGTTAGTCGACTACTTGACTAGCTAGCATGAGGCTCTGGGTTCAGTCCCCAGCACTGTATAAAATTAATATGATGGTACACTAGCACTTTGGAAGGGGAAGCAGGGGGATTGGAAGTTCAAGGTCATTCTTGACTACATATCAAGTTTGAGGCCAGCCTGGTCTACATGTGACCCTGTGCCAACAAAATAAGACAAAGCCCTCTAAGACCTCAACTCCAACACAGCCTGCTTTTTTTCTTTCCAGGTTCTGATGCCAGCACCGTTGAAATCCATACTGCAACTGGGTCCCACAACATAAAGGAAGTTGACTCCATTTCCCAAGCTCAGGGGGACCTCTGAGGGGATGGGATAGAGGTCAGACACCCCTACTTTTCAAGCTCTGTGTCTCATCGTTTTGGATTGTATTCCTGCCTTCCTTCCTTCCTTTCACAGTGCTGCCACAATGTAGCATCCTCCAAATCCCACTCTGGTCACCACAACGGAGTTCACTAAAGATGTGATTTATGCTAGGATAAATAACACACCAGAACTTGGAAATGAAAATTTCTTCTAGAACATTCAGTGCCACCTCTTGACTCTTAATAACCATTTGGACTTTTTCTGAGGCCAGCTGTAATGTTAAGTGCCAGATCCAAGTCCTTGAGAAAGTAGTTAAATAAAGTCTTTATGACTAACTCCATTTTGACATGGATTCTATCCAAACAACCTCTAGTCAGTGGTCTTCTGGAAGGTTTGGGTGGTGCAGGAGACAGATAAGGCCAAGAGGAAAGACCGGGAGTGAAGCACTGGGAGGTATGAAGCAAGTCTTTCTCTAGTTCCAGTAGGATGGGAGTGCACCATATCTTCAACATAGCTGTCCCTCCTATGCTGTGTCAAGTAGTGGCATAGCCTAAGAACTCCCTGGAGCTATGATCATTGCTGTGTACCTACCTTTCCCTCAGTTAAGATAATACATATAGCTGGGCACAGTAATTCATGCATGTAATACTAGAAAAGTTGAGACAGGAGTATTGGCTTGAGTTCACAGACATCCTGAGCTACCTAGGGAGTTTAAGACTTCATCACAAAAACAAAAACAAAAACAAAAACAAAACAACCAACCAACCAAACAAACAAACAAATAAAAGCAATAAGAAAAAAAATCTAGCCATTTGCCTATCTGGAAAAAAAAAACCTAACAATCTATCTGTATGCACACAATATGCACACAGAGATACACATGTTTTCTCTTTTGTTCTTTGCAGAAATATTGCAGCATGCACTAGGGTTACAAGCCACTCTAGTATGTATATAGAAAAGCAACAAATACTTTCTCAGCACATCACAGACAACTCTGCCATGTAGCATCTCCTATCCTATCTACATTAGGATCCTTTAGAATTCTCAAAAGATGGTGAAACTTTGGCATTTGTCATTTTGGGGTCACAGAACTAGGCAGTTTCCGAACACAGTGTAACCCTGATGCTGGTAGCTATTGCCTAGTGATTTCTGGGTAATGATGCATCTTCCTTGAAAGACCATACTCGCCTTGCTCAGTATTCTGACGGAGATGCTAAAGAGAGATTTCCTAGAGGGCAGCTGCATTTTTAATCTCAGTAGAATTCTGTCTGACCCCTCCCCCAGCTTCAGGACCCTGTCCTGTAAGGGTATTTCCTCCCACATCATTCTAAAAGGACAGAGATAACTATTTGGTGTTTCAGCCTCCATTGCAGCTAGACACATGTAAATAGAACCAATCTCAGGTGTCTCCACATTCTTGAGTTGCAAGCCTATCAGGAGATGGGCTTTAGAGGCACCTCTGTAAAAGATGTTGGCAGCAGGCAGGGCTGCATTGAGGGGTAACACTTGATGTGCTTCTAGGGGTGGGTCTAACGTCCAGTATGAGAATGTGAACGTCACTCATTGCTGTCTGTTACCTTCATGGGGCCAGCCCTGTCACTTGATTTCAGCTGGTTCTGTCTGGTTTACCTCTAACCTGTTCTGCAAAGACCTCCCCCCGCCCCCCCCAGAGCTGTCTCCATCCTCATTTTTCCTTTGACAGGCATTGGTGAATCAGGTTCCAAGGCTCACACAATCTCTTATTGCTCTGCCTATCCAATTAAGACAACACTTCGAAATTACACACCTGATCCTCATGGACTGGAGGTTTGCCCATGTGAACTGAGACAGGGTTGTACTGAGTGGATACCGTGTAGCCACTTGCCAGACAGAATTAGGCCCTACAGACAGAAGCATACACATCAGGTGTATTGATTCCAGATCACTGAGGGAGTAGATAAATAAATGATACAGTGACACACACTGTTTTTTTCTTCTTTTAAGAATTATCTTATATGTGTGAGTGCTTTGCCTACATGTATGTCTATGCCTGGTGCCCACAGAGGTCAGAAATGCCTGTTGGATCCCCTGGGATGGAGTTACAGATTATTATGAGCCACCATTGTGGGTGCTGAAAACTGAATTCAGGTCCTCTGTAAGAGCAACAAATGCTTTTAACTGCTGTGCCATCTCTCCAGCCCCACACCGTGGGAGTTTGAGCCATTATTCTTGCAGCTGGTGGCTATATGGTGATGTACTTATAATTTTGTTATTGTTTTAAAGATGGAAGATGATAGAATATCCTGGGAAGCTAGGGGGCAATGATCCATTGTAGAGAAAGTGAAGAAGATGATGATGGTGATGACAAAGATAATGGGAGGGAGGGGATAGGGTGATGGGGGTGAGAGGGGTGAGAAAAGACAGAACTTAGATGTAAAGGCAAGGATTTGCATTAGTCTCTGAGGAACTCTGCTCTCACAAGCATAGCTGCAAGTGGAGGTGTGTGCAAGCTGGATGAAAATATTGAGAGTTTCCACTGGGTTTTAATGTTCTATTAGGGATTCTGTTTACTAACACATTTATTGTCTATTTATTTACCCCATAAACAACCTTTAAGTAGTTCACTCTCCTCACTTCAGAGTAAGACCTCACCACCTTTCTCACCATCTACCACTGTGTGCTTACAGCAGAATGTTATGCATTCAGCTATTTCCTATATAGTGACTCTAAAGACATTTGCTTTAGGATAATTATACTCCTAGCCACAGACTCCATTAACTTCATAGTCTAGTAGGTCAAGTCTATGAATCGCATCATTTTCTGTGCCTCAATTGTTCCTTGCCTTGTCCAAATCATTCTCCAAATAAGTCACAAGCTATGCTTTGCTTGCCTTACTATGGATGAGACAAGTTACATAAGAAGCACTGCAACTGGGGAAAAATGGAGTCTTTTTTAAAAAAGATTTTAAAATTTTCATTTTATGTGTATGAGTTTTTGCCTGCACTTTTGCTCGCATTTATGTCTGTGTACCCCATGTGTGCAGTACCCACAAAGGTCAGAAGAGGGTATCAGATCCCCTGGAACTGAAGTTACAGATAATTGTTAGCCACCATGTGGGTGCTGGGATCCAAACACAAGCCCTATACAAAAGCAACAAGGGCTCTTAACCATCTTTCTAAGCCCAAACCTGGAATCTTTCTTAAGGACATACATTATTCCTTTGATATGCCTTCCTGATACATCCCATGACTGACTTCCAGGTATCCATCATTACTCAAGAGTCAGGTGCACATTGTGAAATGAAGGACATTCTCTTTTTTTAAAACAATCTATTTTTATTTTATGTGTATGGATGCTTTGCCTACATATTCATGTCTATGACCAATGTGTGTGGGTGCATTGCCCACAGAGGTCAGAAGAGGGTGTTGGATCTCCTGGGATTGGAGTACCAGATGACTGTTAGATGCCATGTGGGTGCTGAGAATTGAACCAGGGTCCCCTGAAAGAGCAGGTAGTGCTCTTAACTGCTGAGCCATCTGTCCATCCTCTATGAAAGATATTCTTAATTAGCTTTAAGAACAGTATCAAGATGAAGTTAATCAACAAATCAAAAAAAAACAAAACAAACAAAAAACCCCAAACAAAAGAACCAAACCCTCCCCCCCAAAAAACCAAAAAATAAAAACAACCCCCAAACAAACAAAACACCCCAAAAACAACCAACAAAATAATAATAAAAAAAACCAAAGAACCAGCCAGTTGTTGTGGAGCACCCTTTTAATCCTAGCACTCAAGAGGCAGAAGCAGGTCGATCTTTGTGTGTCTGAGGCCAGCCAGGACTACATAGTGAGACCTTATCTCAAAACAATAGCAACAAATAAATAAAACCACTATAAAAAAAAACAAAACAAAATCCAAATTCCTAAAGAGCCAGGTATAGGGACACAGACCTATAAACTTATTACTTGAGAAACTGAGGCAGGAGGGTCATAGGTTCCAGGTCAGCCTGTCTAAATAAACAAGCAGCAATTTTAAAAAGGTAGAGATAGAGAGAAAGCCTGGCATGGTGGTGCATGCCTTTAATTCTAGCACTCAGGGGACAGTTGATCTCTTATGAGTGAGAGGCCAGTCTGGTCTATGTAGTGTGCTCCTGGCGGGTCAGGGCTACATAGAAAGACTGTACCAAAAACAAAAAGCCAACAAGCAACCCCTCAAAGCATGGGAGAGATCTTTGATGAGTAGGTTGAAGCTTAGATTATCAAAATAAAGATAGTGGGACCATCCATGGAGGAGGGAAAACTCTGTTGCAGTTTTATAATCACTGTAGCAGAGAGGTTCATCGACCCAGAAATTCCTATATAAATCCTAAGCCACATGGTCCCAATAAACTTCTCCTATACTGTAAAGAAACTCATATTAAGCTATCCAAGTAACCAGCATTGTTTCTGAGGCCACTAAAGCTGGGTCACATACATATGAGTTTATCCTGAAGATTTTGCTGCATGCTCTGCTGAGGCCTCATCTATGTTCTTCAAGGTTCTTCCCAGAGGCTTCCTAAATGTTTTGAATGTGAGTGATCAAAGCTTTACCAAAGCTCTGTCTGGGAACAAGTTCTCCCAACTTGGCAGGAGGTAAAAAGTAGAGAAAATATAATAAGCAGGCTGGACTTCAGAAAACTGTTGGGAGTCAGGACATATTCTTCCTACATTTTTCATTTACTTATTTCTTATTCCTCTTCCTCTTCCACCCAACCCTCCCTTTCTCTTTATTCTCTTCTCTTGTCTTTCTGAGACAGGGTCTTTTTTTTTAAAAAAATACTTTTTTGTGTATGAATGTTTTGCCTGCATGTATATCTGTTTGCCACATGTGTGCTTGGTGCTCGTGGAGGTCAGAAGAGGGCATTGGATCCCCTGGAACTGTAGTTACAGGTGTTTGTGAGCCACCATGTGAGTGCTGGGAATTGAACCCTGGTCTTCTGCAAGAGCAGCTAGTGCTCTTAACCATGGAGCCATCTCTCCAGCCCCTGATACAGGGTCTTATTCTGTACCCCAAGCTGGTCATGAAGTCAGGATCCTCCTGCTTTAGCCTCCTGAGTGCTGAAATTACAAGTGTGCACCACTAGAATTTTCAAAATTTAGTTTGAAATCACTAGTTAAAGACATGTATAGCCATATGCCTCACAGTTTTTGGCCAATGATAACCTCATACATGATGATAATCCCTAAGATTATATCACTGTTTTGTGTAGGTCCACTTGATTTTCACAAGATATTGTAGCAGAAAGTTTTCCTCAGATGTGTGATGATGCTATAAACTGAACTACAAGCCATAAAAGTGCACAGTACATAAAATTACAGTAGCTGACTACTGAGTTGCTGGATTATGTGTCTATCATACTGTTTCTCATAATTTTAGAATACATCTCCTTATAAACCTCATACATCTCCTATTTATTGCATCTTTTGGTTGCATCATTTTCTCCTGTGTTAAATGTCATCTTGTGTTGTTTTGTTTGTTGTGGACCCTATAGCAATAGGTATATTATTGGCCAGTCTGTCTGTCTATCTGTCCATCCACCCAGCGCCCTTCACCATTATCTCCTATCTTATGTTATTAGCTATGTCATTAATCAATAGCTATCTTTGTACTTTTTGTCACAGGTATGTAGTAGGCTACACCATGTAAGTTTATGCAAGCATGTTTATTCCATCTATATATCAACAATTGTCTATCACAACAAGCAATCAATCATATATCATTCAATCATTTGGATTATGTACATTTATCTTATCATTTAATTAATCAGCCAATCATTTCTACTATTTGGGTTATGTGTATCTGTCAAGCAATTGCTCCATCAGTTATCTTTCTAACATTTATCTAGGCAGCAGCATAGACCTCATAGGTCTGTGCATACACATGGGTGTTTACATAGAGATGCAATTCATAAATGACACATTTTTCAGAACCTACCCCTGTTCTTAAGTGACAGACACATGACTGTTTAGGATTTGGCCTCTTTGGGAACTTAAGCCATAGGTAAAGGCCTCACATACTCTGGACACCCACAGGCAATTATTGACAAAAGCCCTGATTCAAGAGAGGCAAAGAGGGCCCTTTGCTATTGGTTCTGTCCCATTATGGGGACAAGCTAGGATAATAGGGAAATGACATCACGACTCTCTTTGTAATGCATCGGCACTGTAAAAAACTAGACACAACACAAAGACCATTGCTGTGCTATTTTTACCTTGTCTAATTCACTACCTCCTTCACATGATAAGAATATTGATATCCATTACCTAATTAAATGTGAGTGCATTGATTCATTAAAAGGGCATAAAGGAACATGTGGTTGACCCTGGTAAACAGAAAATATCCACAAAATGCTTCCTTTTATTATTAATATTTTTCTTTAGAGACAGGATCTCTGTAGCCCTGGCTACCCTGGAACTCTATATGTAGACCAGGCTGGCCTTGAACTCATAGAGATTCTCTGCCTCTTTAGTGCTGGGATTAAAGGCCTGTGTTACCACATCTAGCCCATAAATGCTTATTTTTAAATGTTTCACACAGTACAGTATTCAACATCCACAGGCATTGTGCTCTATAAATAGATTCTTATTTTTACATACAAAAAACATTTATCTTTAAGTGATAATATTATTATTATTATTATTATTATTATTATTATTATTCAGACCAAAGTTTCCCCTCCCTTCTTTCCTCCTAGCTCCTCCCTACCTCCCCTCTCCCTTAGATTCACTCTTCCTCTGTTTCCCTTCAGAAAGGGGCAGGCCTCCCATGGATATCAACAAAACATGACATATCAAGTTGCAGAAACACTAAGCATCTCCTCTTGTATTAAGGCTGGGCAAGGTGACCCAGTATGAGTAGTAGGGTCCCAAAAGCCAGCAAAAGAGTCAGAGACAGTCCGTGCTCCTACTGTTGGGAGTCTCACAAGAAGATCAAGCTACACAACTGTAATATATATGCAGAGGGCCTAGGTCAGTTCCATGCAGGTTCCCTGGTTGTTGGTTCAGTCTCTGTGAGCTCCTATGAACCCAGGTGAGCTGATTCTATGGGTTTTCTTGTGGTGTCCTTGACCCCTCTGGCTCCTACAATCCTTTCTCCCCATCTTCCACAGGATTCCCCAAACTCTGCCTAATATTTTGCTGTGTGTCTGCATCTGTTTCCACCAGTTGCTGGATGAAGCCTCTCTGATGACAATTGGGCTAGGCACTAGTCTATGAGCACAGCAGAATATCATTAGGCATCATTATATTGACTTTTTTTGTCAGTCATGTTTGTTTCTATCCTAGGTCTCTGGCCTATCTAGCCTCTGGGTCCTGGCACTCCAGGCTATGTCAAGGGTAGGCTCCCTCTTGTGGCATGGGTCTCAGGCTGGATCAGTCATTGGTTGGCCACTCACCAATTTCTGATCCATCTTTACCCCAGCACATCTTGTAGGCAGGACAAATTGTAGGTCGAAGGTTATATGGCTGGGTTGGTGTCCCAATCCTTGTACTGGAAGTCTTGCCTGGTTACAAGATATGGCCAGTTCGGGCTATGTATTCCCTATTGCTAGGAGTTTTAGCTGGGGTCCCCCTTGTAGATTCCTGGGAGTTTCCATTGCATCAGATTTCTACCTCACCTTGAAATGCCCCCCCTTTCCAGTCATCTCTTTCAGTACTATTCCCCTCCATCCCCCACCTGATCCCTTCTCTTCCCATCCCCAATATCCATAAGCACCATGCTCTGTGAATAGAGTTTTTATAATATATATAATCCCAATTCAAACTTCCATTGTAGAGGCTGTAAGAGAAAATTGTTTTACTTTGATATATTTTTCTCTTTTGGCTAGATCTTGGTAAGAATCCAAGATTTGTAAGTGCTGTAACTACACAGGTGCTAGGATTATAGGTGTACACTTTCACTGCCACACTCATATCTTTTTTTGTGGTGATAGGAATTGAACCTAGGCCTCATACATGCTAGGCAAATCTTCTATCACTGAGGTAGCCTATGCTTTGCCTTTTAAAGACAGTCATTGTTTGTTTGTATTTTTTATTTGCCTGTATGTTTTCTTGAGAAAGAAGGTGTGGGGTTGAAAGAGTGGGAATGTGGGAAGGATATGGGAGGAGATGAGGGAGGGGAAACCTTGGTCATAATATATTGTATGAAAATAACTTTATTTTCAATTAAAAATAGAATTTAAAACTATTTAAAAGAATACAGCTAGCCTAGAGTAAAAGAAATATGTAGGCTCCCTTTGTGTAACAAGCTACTAGAATATCCAGGGGCTGCTGTCAAGCTTGTATGGATGCTGCCTGACATCAGTGCAGCCATCTTGAGTCATGACTATTATGATTATCTCTGAAAGACCCTCATTGGTTTTTTTACTGCATGGTTTCTACTTAACTATAAATAAACCAAATCATCAGAGCAATAGCCTGAGGCATTATAAATGAACACCAGTAACAGGGATGTGCTTCTTTGATAGTGGCAGATAGTGGAAGATGTACTTTCCAACTGGGATAATGTTATTTCTGTTCTGGCCCTTATACCTATTTCTGACCCTAATGGCAAGATCCAACTGGTCTTATTACCACTTACAACCTCCCTTCTATCAGCACATCCGTCAACATGTGGCATTCTGTGCAATGCTAGCTCTGCCTGCCACTCTTTGGTGTCTTGGCACCTGAGGACTACTCTGCTGCTTTGCTATGAACAACTCCACATTATGGCAGCCTGTATCCTTTCCATATTTAATGAAGCAAGTCTGCTAAGAAGTATCTACATTACTTTCTTCTTGAGGAAACAGTGCTATGTGAGTTTGAAGTGTTCCCCACAAACTCATGTGTTTGAACATTTGGTCTCCAGCTGGTGGTGCTATGTTGGGAAGTTGTGGAACCTTCTGGGACATGGGGCCTAATTTTCAGGTGAACTTATTGGTTACCACCTGCCCAATTCAGGCCTGTGCCCCTTCTTGATTTTTATCTGTCAGAGACACAAGCATGCTGCCTCATACTCCTGCTATCACAGTTGGAGCTCCAGTCACTCTGTCTTCTTCACCATGCTAGACTGTGATATCCTAAAGCCTTAGCTAAACAAATCATTTCTCCCTTAAGTTGTTTGGTCAGGTGTTCTCTCACAGCAATGAGAAAAGTATTTAATACATAGAATTCTCTCTTCATTTGTCGGTAGGAGTTTCCAGACAAAACAAAAAGAAAACAAACAAAACAAAACAAAATCAACAACAACAAAAAATCAAGTCACTCTATTCTCTAACATAAAAAAAGAAATTTATTTCATACACTGAGTATCATCTGTTGGTTCTCTTCTGAAATAAATGAGCTATGATACAGAAGATATTTTTTCTTTCTAAGAGTATGATGAGTGAGTGGGAGTGGAGGCATAGAGGACAGATAGGAGGGTCAATGTTGCTTAAAATGTTGACAAACAACACCTGACACAGACAGTAAAAACTACAGAAGCCAGTAAGTTGTGGGCCAGATATTTTTGCATTCAAGAGGAAACAGAATGAAGAGAAAAGATTGATGGAGGGAAGGACGGAGGCAGTGGGAGAGGGGGAGGGGGAGAGAGAGAGCTAGAGAGAGACAGAGAGGGAGAGAGAGAGACAGACAGACAGACAGACACACACACACACAGAGAGAGAGAGAGAGGGAGAGAGAGAGAGAGAGAGAGAGAGAGAGAGAGAGAGAGAGAGAGAGAGAGAGAGAGAGAGAGAGAGAGAGAGAGAGAACAAAGCAGATCTTTATATTTGACAAACTGCACTTCACTTGGCTCCATGATCTATTCTTTAGTCAGACAGAACATAAGGCCCTAAGATGTTGAGTGGGGTCAGAGTTGAACACTGTAATATCCGTTTGGCCCTTTGGTCCTCTACAGCAGCATCCTGGATGTGCTGGGAAAATATCATGAAGGATTTCTGTGTGACTACACTGCTTTCAAGGTTGAATTTAGTCACAGACTTAACCATTCCTCACAATGTTTCAGGAGCTGTAAACAGTGTTGTACAACAGCATTATACAAGGGCTACCCCTTGACCACGAAGATAAAGCACCTGCTGCAGTACCAGTGCAAATGATGGTACGCAAATGCTGGCTGCTCCAGAAACAGCTGTGGCTGGATTGTTTTTGTGTGGATGGGCTTCATGGGTGTGGGCTGCATTCTCCTGCAGAGATTCTTGTGGCCAGCACAAAGTTCCTGTCTGTTGCTATCTGGGAGGCCAAGGAAGTGTGTGGTCTTCCTTGAGCTTCCTCTTGTACATATTGAACCTTTCTGTTCTGGCCTTTCAGCCTTTGAATTCAACATAATAATTCTGATTTGGCCTAGATTCATCTAGGGAGGTCAGCCAAACCTTCAGCCTGATCCTGGACACCCAGAGACTCTCTAATGAATCGTGCTCCAACCACCCATCACCACCCCATAGCAATGTGGAACTTGTCAAATGTAAGCCATACCCAAACAATCGGCTAACTTTTGACAAATGATCTTATGTAAAGATGAACAGATTTTTACTTGGGGGACAAAGATGGAGTTTATCTGGACCCCTCCAAAACTGTATTCCCAAATTAATGCATTCTCGGGGCAGGGAATGTGATATCCACTTATTCATGGAAAACAGCTATGATCAAAGTACTGCTGGAGTCTCCACACAACTTTCTCTGTGAAGTGTTTAGGTGCCAGAGCCCACACACATCACTTAACACAGTTACAAAGCACTTGATTCTGCAGATAGATACCTCTTTCTGAGTAACACCTCCCTCATCCATAGACTGAGACCTACCTATTGTCAACCCCAATGGCCTCACAGATAATGGCCAACTTCCCAGGTCTTCCTGTGCCCACAGGAAAGCCAAAAGAAGAGGCCCTCCCTATCTTCTGGTCTGTTCTTCCACTGCTAATTTAAAAAAGAGGTTAGCATCAAATTATGACATGATGCAGACAAAGGTCATCTGATTCAGTGATAGAAACCTTGATATGCACACAAAGCCTTATTTAGCTATTTAAAACTGATAAAAAGATTCATTATTAAAAATATTTGTTTTAGTTGCCTGTGAGATAAATCTTAAGGAAGGTAGAAAAGATTAGTTACATTCTACCTGGGTCATAATTCATCTTCAGGATTGATCTTCATTTATTCTTTTCAAATAGTGCCACTCCCTGGTGACCAAATATTCAAATCTATGAGCCTCTAGGGGCCATTCATATTCAAACCACCACAGCAGCTAAGAAAAGTGGCCGAGATCATCCATGTGTCAGGGTATTCCTGCACGGAGGCCCAAAGAGGCCACTGTGTGAAACTGTGAAAGTGAAGACTGGATTGTGCTGGAGACCCCAAGATGTTTGACATTCTAGGGCTATGGGATATCTGCCAAAGGGAGTTGCACACAGGGAGTGGAACCAGCCCAAGAGAGAGAAATGTGTTGCAGTCAATGAAGCTGAAAGGAGTTGGAGATCTGAAGAGCACTTTGACATCAGACATGGAGATGTGGAGTTTGGAGTTTGCACAGCTGGTTTTAGGTCTTGCTTTAGTCCAGTATTTCCACACTATCCTCCCCCTCCTCCCTTTTGGAATGGTAATGCACACTCTGTGCCATTGTATGTTGGGAGTATGTTATCTGCTTTTGGATTTTGATTTTACAGGGATTACAATTAAGAGATTGCCTTAATTGAGTCTCAGAAGGGATTTTGAACTTTTTTGTTTATTTATTTATTTTTGTTTTTACATTCCAACCAATGTTTCCCCTCCCTCTTTTTCTCCTAGTCCCTTCCCCCAACTTCCCTTCCTCTGTTTTTCTTCAGAAAAAGGCAGGACTTCCATGGATATCAGCCAGCTATGGTATATTAAGTTTCAGTAAGACTGGGCACCTCCTCTTCTATTAAGGCTGGATGGGACAATATAGTAGGAGGAACGGGTCCCAAAAGCAGGCAACAGAGTCAGAAACAGCTCCTGTTCCTATTTTGGGAGTACCACAAGAAGACCAAATTTACACAACTATCACATATATGTAGAGTGCCTAGGTCAGTCCCATGAAGGCTCCCTGGTTGTCAGTTTAGTTTCTGTGAGCCTCTACGAGCCCAGGTTAGTTGGTTCTGTTGGTTTTCTTGAGATGTCCTTGACTCTTCTGTCTCCTACTACCCTCCCTCTCTTCAGCAGGATTTCCTGAGCTCGGCCTAATATTTGGCTGTGGGTCTCTGCATCTGTTTCCATCAGTTGCTGGATGAAGCCTCTCGGATGACAGTCTGGCTAGGCACCAATCTATGAGGATAAAATTAGCAGGATAAAATTAGGAATCATCTAATTGACTTTTTCTAGTCATGTTTGGTTCTATCCTAGGTCTCTGGGCCATCCTGCTTCTGGGTCTTGGCCCTCAAGGGTGGGCTCCCTCTCATGATATGGGTCTCAAGCTGGGCCATTCATTGGTTGGTCACTCCAATCTCTGCACCACTTTTACCCCAGCACATCTTTTAGGCAGGACAAATTGTAGGTTGAAGGTTATGTGACCGGGTTGGTGTCCTAATCCCTCCACTAGAAGTCTTGCCTGGTTACAGGAGATGGCCAGTTCAGACTCTATATCCCCCTTTGTTAGGAGTCTTAGGTAGGGTCATCCTCATAGATTCCTGGACATTTCTACTGCTCCAGGTTTCTAACTTGTCCCAGAGATGCCCCCAGATTCCAGTTGTCTCTCCCAGTACTCTCTCCCTCCTTCCTTCCCCCATCTGATCCCTGCTGTTCACATCCCCATCCCCCATCCAAACCTCTTCCCCCATCCAACAGTGATGTCTATTCCATTTCCCCTTTACAGTGAGAGTCATGCATTCCCTGCCCCACCTTGAGCCTTCCTTGTTACTTAGCTTCTCTGGGTCTGTGGATTGTAGCATGGTTATCCTTTACTTTACAGCTAATATCCACTTATAAGTGAGTACATACCATGTTTGTCTTTCTGGGTCTGGGTTACCTCACTCAGGATATTTTCTAGTTCCATCCATTTGCCAGCAAATTTCCTGATGTCATTATTTTTTTTTTACCACTGAGTAATACTCCACTGTGTAAATGTACCACATTTTCTTTATCCATTCTTTGGTTGAAGGATATCTAAGTTGTTTCCAGTTTCTGGCTATTACAAATAAAGCTGTTATAGTTGAGCAAGTGCCCTTGTGGTATGGTAGAGCATCCTTTGGGTATATGCCCAGGAGTGTTATAGCTGGGTCTTGAGGTAGATTTATTTTCTGAGAAACCACCATATTGATTTCCAAAGTGGTTTTACAAGTTTGCACTCCCACCAGCAGTAGAGGAGTGTTCCCCTTGCTCCATATCCTCTCCAGCATGAGCTGTCACTTGTGTTTTTTGAACTTTGGACTTTTGAACAATGTTGAAACTGTTATAGATGATAGAAACTTTTGAAGTCAGAGTAAATGCATTTTCCATTATGATATGGTTATAAGCATATGGGAACCAGGGAGTGGAATGTGGTGGTTTGAATAGGAACAGCCCCTATAGGTTTATAGATTTGAATACTTGGTCACAAGGGAAAAGCACTATTTGAAAGGATTAGGAAGTGTGGCCTTGTTGGAGGAAGTGTGTCACTAGGGGTGGGCTCTGAGGTTTCAAAAAAGTCCATTCCAAGCCCAGTCTCTCTTTGTGCTGCCTAAAGATCTGGATGTAGAACTCTTGGCTACTTCTCCAGCACCATGTCTGCCTGCCTACCACTATGCTTCTCACCATGATGACAATGGACAAAATCTCTGAAAGTGTAAACAAGCCCAATTGAATGCTTTCTTTTATAAGAGTTGCCATGGCCATGATGTCTCTTCACAACAATAGAACACTGACAGAGAACATCTATGTGATTTGGGGGCATTTTCCCAAAGTAAATGTTGCAGAAATAAATATTTCTAACAATCCCTAGTCACTCAGTGAGTTGGGGGAATATGTGGAGCATCCTTAACCCCTAAATCAAAGTATAGATTGAGAAAATCAAACTCTAAATAAGCTCAATGAGCTTCAGGAGAGTGTTCCCCTGTATCAGGTTTCAGAGAGCTATGCCATTTACAATGGAAAGCAGTGATTTATCATGTGAGGAAAGGTGGAGGCAGGGGAGGAAAAAGAGTCTGTGACTAAAATTTCTCAGTGGATGAAAAATCAATGCAGAGAAACCACATACCGATGTGCTGCTTCTTATATTGACAAACTCTGTTTGGAGATTTTCCTCTTCCCAACACTGAGCTGTAAGGGGGCATCCTGCATGAAGGTCTAGAGTGATAAAAATGTATTATGATGGGATCCTTGTTCAAAGTCAACAGTAAGATCAAACCAGAAAAACAAACTGACCCTAAACATTTGTGCTAGTATTATACAAGTATATCTTGCAGGCAGGTCAATACTGTAGGTCTTAGTGATTGTAGCTGGGAGATTTGATTATTGCCTTTCTCTTTTGGGAGTGTGCAGAGTACCTTGTAGCACTATGACTGCTAGTCACTACCAGTGAAGTTCCTAGTTAGGCTCGTTCTACTTTTCTGTCTTTGATGACATATGTCAGTGCTATCTTCAGCAATAGGGCTTCACCATCAGGTTGTGGAGAGCAACCAGTAGCCTTGGCAATAAATAGCCTGTGATGTTTGGGGGTTTCCATTGGGCCCCTTTGGCCAACAATTCAAAAAGATGTAACTTACTCCTGGCATTGGAAGTTTTACTTGGTGGCCTAAGAGTCTAGTTAGGGCAGTCTCTCTCCTATTATTTGGTGACTCCATTTAGATTACTCTCATATATGTATGTATTTTAGGAAGCTTCTACAGTAGTAGATTTCAATATGGTTCTTCAAATGGCTTTTAGTGTTAATTGTCTCTCCCCATGTTCCTTCCTTTACCTTGTACTCTCATTCTTCTCTCCATTTAATCCCCCTCTTCTACTTTCCCCTTTGATAGACTTTTGTTTATGTTGGGTAACAATTTTTTTTTTTTATTTTTCGAGACAGGGTTTCTCTGTGTAGCTTTGCGCCTTTTCTGGAACTCACTTGGTAGTCCAGGCTGGCCTCGAACTCACAGAGATCCGCCTGCCTCTGCCTCCCGAGTGCTGGGATTAAAGGCGTGCGCCACCACTGCCTGGCGGGTAACAATTTTTTTAACAATGTTTATTATTTTTTATGTGTATGGATGTTTTGGCTACATGTAAATCTGCACACTGCATCATTGCTTGGTGTCCACAGATGCTAGAAGGCGGCATTGGATCCCTAGGACTAGAGTTATACAGTTATGAGATGCCATGTGTATGCTGGGAATTAAACCTGGGTCCTCTGAAAGAGCAGCCAGTGCTCTTAACCACAGGATCTTCATTCCAGTCCCTTGGGTAACTATGATGACTAATCTTGAATGTCAACTTAACTATACATAGAATCAACTAAAACCCAGGTAACTGGGTACAACTGTGAGGGATTTTCTTGATCAGATCATTTTGAGGTGGGAAGACCCACCTCAAATTGGGGCCACACCTTCTGGTGGCAGCCCACATAAAAGGACATAGAAGAGAAAATTGGCTTTTTGTCTGCTTGCCCTAACTCTTGCTGGCAAGTTCATCTATCTTGTTCTTGAGGCATTCCTTTGATGGTATTAGAACTCACTTCTTCAGGATTCCAAATGTAAACTGAAGTTTACCAGAAGTTCTCTAGGACTTTCCTAAGACTCCAGCACCAGATTGAGACTGCTGAGACATCTTGTCTCATGGACTGAACAACTACTGAATCCTTGGCCTTTCCATCAGGAGAGAGCCATTGTTGGACTACCTGAACCACAGCCTTTAAACCACCTTAATAAATCTCCATACACATCACATACTAATGCATACACTCCACTCCATTTTATCAGTTTTGTTCCTTTAGAGAACCCTGACTGATACAGATTGTGGTACTGCGGTGGGTGATTCTAGAGAAACAGAATTATATGCTGGGTTATTGTGGCTCCTATTGCACTGGGTTTTTGCCGTGAGAGCTTCTCTCAGAAGGCCTACTGCTGTGTTTGCACTACATTGGACATCACAACATCTATCAGGGACAGGGACTCCATGGAGAGGCCATTAAACATTATGATATCCTAAGAAAACAAACCAAGTGACAGCCATCATCTCAGCTCACACGGAGCATGGACCAATGAGGAAGTTGGTATCAAGCAGAAGAGAAGTGTAAGGGATTTTTGTGGTGAGACAGGGAGGAGGACTATTCATGAAGAGCTGGGTGAAGACTATCCTTAGTGGAGACTTGACATTTTATAAATCTCAAGCTGAATTTAGGTATTAAGGGCATCTGAACACGTCTACTTTATCTTATAACAAAACCTACTACTACTGATGCAGTAATGATTATCCAATCAGTATGATAGGATTCTTGAAGGATAGTTCTTACTGTGGGGAGCCATTTTCAGTTTCACTGGGACGGTGAGGTAAGACTGCCATATAGAGTGTAGTCATCAACTATACAACTCAACATTATTGGGTGCACTGTATATCTTGTCAAATCATTCATTACTCAATCCTATAGGTGTAGTGCTGAGACTGAGAACTGCTTTGCCTGGATGCTACCACCAGAATGGCATCTCTCCAAATACCTACCATTAATAAGGGTGGGGCAACTCATTAGGAGCATAAATCCAATACAGAAAGGTCTGTACCCTACTCATGTACACCAGATTTAAGAAAACAAGCACTGGGTGTGCTCTGTAATGACTCCCTGTGCTGAGCATAGAGATAAAATAAAGCCATGATGTAACAAGTAACAGGATCATTTGATTTTGATTCATTTATTTTTTGAGACAGTGTCTCACTATGTAGCTCTGGCTGACCTAAAACTCACCATATAGACTAGACTGGCCTAGAACTCACAGAGATCTCACTACTTCTGTCTCCTAAGTACTGGATTAAAGGTATGTGCCACCTCGCCTGGTTTCATATTTTTCTTGATTATCCCTTGATTCTGTTTCCACCTACCATGAAAACATTTTCACATGTCCTTAAATACACAAGAGGAAGATCTTAAGTTTTTTTTTTCCTTAGGAAACAATCCAAATATTTGAATCATGTATATCTGTGGGTTGTGTCTGCTAGATGAACAAAGACATTTTCACATGCTCCGAACTTGAATTACTCCAGAAATGAGGAAGAATATAAAGACACAAGTTTCAGCTGAATCCTATCTAAACAACATGCCACCCTCGATGATTTTTTTATTATAATACAATATAAGAAACAAAAACAATACACAGAAATACAATGCCATCCACTAGCCAACCTGGCTCTGGAGTGACCAAGGGTGATTATTCTTGATCCTTCCACATCACCTTACTTTCATGAGTCCCATCTCAAATAGGAGATGGTGTCACAAAACATAGTCACTGATTACATAATAAAAATACCTCTCCTTTTAAATTTTCAAAGGATATTATCGCTTTTTTTCTTTTTTAATGCCTGGAAACTTATGACAAATGAAATGATCTCTTATTTACCCCTAAACACACAAGAGTTTGAGACACCAGAATAAATATCATGAAGTTATGATTATCCAGCAGATGAGACTGATAAATTAAAAATTACTTTTGTTTTCTTAAAAAGGTTTTTTCTCTTTTAAATGTTAGAGAGAAAGCAGTATGAAATAGTGTGAGTAGAAAGGTTTAGTAAAGATAGGACAAGTTTCAGAGAAAAGAGATGTCATGCATGGGATCCCAACCAAGAACAGGAATAAAGTTGTGGGCCTGTTTCATGGTAGGAGGAAGTTGGGGGAGGAGGGACCTGGCAAGTGTAAAATTAACTACATGGTCTCAAGGGGATGTAGTGAGAGATTGTGGGAATCCCTGGAAACTTAGGGAATTCTTTGGAGAATACTGTGAGGGTACTGCAGAGGAAGCCAGAGGAGCTACTTAGAACCCAAATAACTAATTCTCAGACCTGGTATAAGGACTCACTGTGTCTCCATCTAAAAGGAGGACATGTATACAAGATAACTGTTAGGATTTTGATCTAGTTATTGCCACATCTTTGTTCTGGTTCCCTCTACAATTAGTATAATTATAAAACTCTTTGCTTGACACCCTCTTCCACACAAGGCTCATTTCTCCCCTGGGTTATACTCTCTGTCACTTTCATACAAAATACATACTCTACATAAACATACAGTAAGGTCCCTCTTTGGTCAACCTGCTCTGGGAAATCAGAAAGCTAGTTTGTTCTTGCATGCAAGCAGCTGGTCCATAGCAGCTCCAAGTCTGTGTTTTGGAAGAGGAATGGATTGTTTTCAACAGCCAACACCCTGTGATTCTGCAATCCACACAAGGGGGCACTCAAAGCTTGCTGTTGTTGTTGGCCTGTCTGCCACCTCAACTTCTTTCTCAGGCGCCAGACTCTGCTTGTGTACGGGACTCATACACATTCTCCAGGATTCTGCAAGGTGGAGGCTCAGTAGGAAAAATCCACAGGAAGAGGGCTGCACAAGTGACTGAGAGCTGACTAAGGGAGGGAGGTGTGGAGATGTGAACATGGAGCTGTGGGGTATCAATGGGCTTAGGAAAAGCTGAAGAATAGAAGCTCAACTTCTGATTTAGGTTTGAGAGGGAGGCGGGGGGAAAACAGGAGAAACACAGAAGAAAGGTAAGACTGGTGCTGGTGTGTGATTCAAAACAGCCTTAGATGGCAATGCCTTCTTAGCATTATAGATGTGCCTCAAATAATGAAGGGGTCACACCCTATAAACCCATTACAAGTTGAACATACCACAGGTAGAAGTTATATTTAATACTCATGTAAAAATGTCCCCTACAAAGCCAGCTGTAGTGGCACACACCTTTAATTCCAGCACTCATTCTAGGCTGGTCTGGTCTACACTGTGAGTTCCAGGAAAGCCAGGACTATATCAAAAGACCCTGTCTCAACAACAAAAACAACAAAACAAAAATAAAAAAGTCCTATGGGCTCCTAGTTGAGAGCCTGGTTTCTAGTTAATGGTGCTATTGAGAGATTATATCATTAGGATACTAACCTCTCCAATGGATGAATCTGTTCACTAGTCCATAGCAGAATGGATTATTAGGAGGTAGGCTCTAGTTGAAGGAAATAATAGCTCATTTTGGGCATAGGCCTTTGGTGGGTACAGCCTGTCTCCAAACCCATCATCTACCTCTCTGTTTCCTGGCTTCCATGAAGTAAACAGCCTTCTTGCCACATTCTACTATCACCATGTTTTGCTTCCCCACAGGTTCACAGCAACAGAACCAGCTGACCCTGGACTGAAACCTTTGAAACCATCAGGCAAAATAAATTGTTCTTCCCACTTATCTCAGGTATTTTGTCACCTTAAAAGGCTAATATAACACCTAACCTGCCCAACACCACAACTTAGCCTGCCCTCCCTTAAAGAAGCATAGAATGCCTACATTAGTCTATGACTAGAGACAATAATCCAGCACAGAGCATATTTCTTTCTTCTCTTTGAGACAAGGTGTCTTAGCTGCTCTTCTACTACTGTGACAAAACACCAGACCAAGACAACTTATGAAAAGAAGTATTTGGGCCTAAGGGGGGATACATGGATGTCCCTGGGAAGGAGACATAAAAGCAATCTCCTGGGTGGACTGGGGCCAGGTGGGGATGGGAACTTGAGGGATCAGGTTGAAGGGTGGATAGAAGGTGAGAGTCCTGAAAGAAAAGACTGGAAATGGAGGGGGAGCATTTTGGGGTGAAGTAGAAACCTGATGCTAGGGAAACTCCCACGAATCTACAAACCCCAGCTAAGACTCCTAGCAATAGTGGATACATAGCCTGAATTGGCCTTCTCCTGTGATCAGCTTGGTGACTACCCCAATTGTCATCAGAGAGCCTTCATCCAGTAACTGATGGAAACAGATACAGAGACCCACAGCCAAACATTATGCCAAGCTCAGGGAATCCTGAGGAAGAGAGGGAGAAAGGATTGTAGAAGCCAGAGGAGTCAAGGACATCACAAGAAAACCCACAGAAACAATTAACCTGGGCTCACAAAGACTGAGCCAACAACCAGGGAGCCTGCATGGGACTGACCTGTGACAGCTGTGTAGTTTGGACTCCTAACAATGGGAGCAGGGATTGTCCTCAGTGCTTTGGATGGCTCTTGAAAACCTATTCCTCATACTGGATTGCCTTGCCCAGCCTTACTACAAGGGGAGGTGCTTAGTCTTACTGCAACTTGATATGCCATGCTTTGTTGATACCCATGGGAGGTCTGCCCTTTTCTGAACAGAAACAGAGGAGGAGTGAATTGAGGGAAGGTGGAAGGGAAGTGAGGGGAGGAAATGGGAGGAGAGGAGGGAGGGGAAACTGTGGGTAGGATGTAAAATAAATAAATAAAATTAAATCATAAAATAGAAACATTTAATTGGAGGCTTATAGTTTCAGAGGGTTAGAGTCTATGACCATCTTGGCCAGGGGCATGGCAGCAGGCAGGTAGGCATGGCACTGGAGCAGTAGCTAAGAGCTTACATCCCATCCCACAAATAGGAAGCAGAAACAGAGGTCACTAAGAATGGTGAGCTTGGGCTTTTGAAACCTCAAAGTCCTTCCCCAGGGATACACCTCCTTCAATGAGGTCACACCCCCTGATCCTTCTGAAACAGTTCTATCAGCTGTGGACTAAGCATTCAAATATGAGCTTATGAGGACCATTCTCATTCAAACCACCACATAAGGTCTCACGATGTATCCTTTGTTGGCTTGGAACTTGCTATGCAGATCAGGCTGAGCTAGAACTCAGAGATCCCTTTGACTCTGTCTTCTGGGATTAAAAGTGTGTGCCACTATGTCTAACATAGTGAAACCCAATCCTTTCAAAATCATCTAATTTTTAGGTCAGAAAGTGAGCCCTGGTCTCAGTACTGGAGTGAGCAAGACAGGGAAGGAATGAAAACAGATGGAGTAATGGAAGAGTTTGGTACAAATTTTGTATGCTTATGGTCATGAAGCCTAGGTCTTTCATCATTAGTTTCTCTAGCCAACTCTTCTGACCAATTGGGAAGGTGGAATTCACTCATCTACAAAGACCCTTTCAATGCTAAAATTATATATTGATTAAAAAATTACCCCCAGGCTTGGCGCAGTGGCACATGTCTTTAATCTCAGCATTTAGGAGGCAGAGGCAGGCAGATCTTTGAGCTTGGGGCCAGCCTGGTCTACAGTGAGTTCCAGGACACCCAGAGCTACATAGTGAGAGACCCTGCCTTGAAAAAAACAACAACAAAAATTACTTCCAGATCTTACTCAACCCCAAGGGATGTTAATATATGGTGGTGACTGAGTAATGACACAAAGAAGGTCATCCACTGAAAAGATTTTTCCATACTCCACCTTGCAGAAACAAAACTTCATAAAAAAACCAAACCAAACCAAAGAATACCCCCCCAAACAAAAACAAGAACAAAACAAAACAAAATGAACCCACCTCATCACATATAGGGCAGGGACCAGAAAGAGGGAGCTGGAACTTCACTTTACAAAGATAGTTGTAAGGGCAGTAATGAAATGTAGACAGCGTACAATGGACAAGAAATAAAGAGTTCATGGTTGGGGTTCCATGGTATAGTTTTGGAAAACATTTTTTGAGACAAGCAAGCTGCTTTGGTTGCTGGTCTGCCCCTATGACTGATGGATACATAACCACTTTTGCATCATACATTCACACAATTTAAGAGGCTGAAGAGAAGGGTGCAACAACACTTTCTTTTGAGTTGTCTCTATAACTACTGACATTTCTGTAACATTCATAGTTATAACTAAGTCATCTCAGTTTCCTGCACTGATGTTTCCTGTGTTATAAAGGTTTGTCCTCTCAGGGGCAGGGGTGAGGTAAGGTGGTAGAAGAGGAAGGGTGCTGATAAAAATAAGACTAGAGAGAGAAAGAGTGATCAAGTAGAAGATATGTCAAATAAGCCAAAAGAATACACATATGCACACATGCATGTGCACACAGACACACACAGACACACACGCTCCCATTGAATTACAGTCAAGAGATGAGGGACAGCAATCCTATCCTTGTTGGAGGATCACTCACTGTTGACCCACTTCTATTTAACCTCTCAAGAGGATTACGTTTTCTTCCCAAGACACAATTCTTACCATACATAAACTTGTTTTATGCCCAGTATATAAAAAAGTACAAAAATATATTGAGAATTCTTTTTTATTCTTCAGCATAAATCATGGAGCATGGTCACAACAGCTTTCCATTTCAATATGGACATGTAAAAAAATCCTCACAGCTCAGTCTTCAACTCCCACCCAAGTTTTCTTGCTTGATATAGAAATGAAGTGCAAGGAGAGAATTTATAGGGTACAGACTGGTTCCAGGTGACCTGCCCTGCCATAACATGGCATTCAGTGAAATATGAACTTGCCTTGGATAGCAGCCAAAAAAAATACCACAAGGATCTTGTTAAAATAGGATTGCACTTAAAGTGTCTGGCCTTGATTCACATGGGTATCCTGATGATAGAGACCCAACACCCTAGCCAAGACTCTTAATATCCTCTAAACACGGGGAACATCCAGCAGGGGGAAGGCATCACTTATGCTGTAAGTTAAGGGTGTAACTTCTTTCCAGGCCAGTGATGGGCTTTGAATGAGAAGATTGCACACAGGGGCCTCTTTAGGGTGGTAGGTGGGAGGGGGAATACTACTTTACTGGGACCACTAACCAAGAAGTTAACATAGGCAAACTGAGCATAATCCTTAGCTCCTGCTTGTCATCCTAGGGGTGGGGGATGAGACAGTCTCATCCTTCACACTAGAGAGTTCCTCCTATAGCTTCAAATCCTTGAAAGCTTGGCAAATAACTAGATAT
>LZPO01034958.1:218716-242252 GCA_001675575.1 Neotoma lepida
TTTAATCCCAGCACTTGAGAGGCAGAGGCAGGCGGATCTCTGTGAGTTCGAGGCCAGCCTGGGCTACCAAGTGAGTTCCAGGAAAGGCACCAAAGCTACACAGAGAAACTCTGTCTCGAAAAACAAACAAGCAAACAAACAAACAAAAAACAAAAACAAAAACAAAACAAAACAAAAGATGTAAGAGCTAGCTAGCAAAATGCCTGCCACGGCCGTAGTTTAAAAATGATGTAAGCCTCTGTGTGTTTACTTGGGTCTAAGCAGCTGTGGGAGCTGGGCGGGACCGGGACCAGACAAACCTTCACCTACAAATGGGCCTTAAGTCAAATCAGACAGTGGTTGGCTACTCCCACAGCTGTGCCACTATTGTCCTATTTTGCAGGCAGGACAGGTTGTAGGTCAAAGGTTTTGTGGCTAGGTTGGTGTTCACATTTCTCTTTCAGTAGCTGTCAGATAACCTTCATAACCAAAGATACTAGAACCTAGGGGTGAAAGCTCCATGTAGGCACTGGCTTGACTTCATGTTCAATGAGTTGTGTGGATTTTGTGCCTGTCAAATCAGTCACGCTGTCAGTTTATGGAGAGCAACCCTTTGTCATAGCATCAGCCTGGGTTGTTTGAGGATTTCCATGGGACCCTCACCTTGGACAATAGTTCAGTTGAATACAACTCAGTTCTGACATTGGAAGCCTTGCCTGGCTACAAGAGATGACCAGTTGAGACTCTGTATCCCCTATTACCAAGAGTCCTCATTAGGATCACCTTCATAGATTCCGGGAACTTTCTACTGTACTAGGTTTCCACACCACCTCCCAAATGCCTCTCAATTCTAGCTGTCTTTCCCCACACTCTCTCCCTCCATTCCATCTCCCCATCATACATGATCCCTCCCATGTCTATCCTCATCCTCCACCAGTCTACTAGTAAAATCTATTCTATTTCCACTTCCCAGGGAGATTCATGAATTCCCCGTAGAGCCCTCCTCTTTACCTAACCTTTCTGAGTCTATGGATTGTAGCTTGGTTATCATTTATTTAATAGCTAATATCCACTTATAAGTGAATATATACCATGTTTGTCTTTCTGGGTCTGAATTACCTCACTCAGAATTATTTTGTCTAGTTCCATTCATTAGCCTACAAATTTCATGATATCATTTTTTAATAGGTGAGTAATACTGTCTTAGTTAGGGTTTTTATTGCTGTGAAGAGACACCATAACCACAGCAACTCTTATAAAGAAAACATTTAATTGAGGTGGCTTGCCTACAGTTTCAGAGGTAGTCCATCGCCATCATAGCGGGTAGCATGGAGGCATACAGGCAGACATGATGCTAGAGGAATAGCTGAGAGTCCTACATCTTGCAGGCAACAGGAAGTCGACTGAGACACTGTGTGTTATCCTGAGCATAAGAAACCTCAAAGTCTGCCCCCACAGTAACACACTTCCTCCAACAAGGCCATACCCACTCCAACAAAGCCACAACTCCTAATAGTGCCACTCCCTATGAGATGATTTTAACTACCACATAGTCCATTGTGTGAATGTACATTTTCTTTATCCATTCTTTGATTGAGGGACATCTAGGTTGTTTTCCAGTTTCTGTTTATTATGAATACAGCAGCACTAAATATGGTTGAGCAAGTGCCCCATGGTAGGGTGAAGTGTCCTTGTATATAGGCTCAAGAGTATTATGCCTAGATCTTGAGGTAGATCAATTCCCAACTTTCTAAGGAACAGCCATATTGGTTTCCATAGTCGTTGTACAAATTTTCACTCCAACCAGCAGTGAATGAGTGTTCCCCTTACACCACATCCTTGCCAGCATGAGCTGTTGTAAGACAAATTTCTAAACAGTCTTATTAATAAACACACAGGACAAGAAATAGGGATGAAAAAATCTGACAGAGATCAGAGGAATTAGGAACAAGCCACCATCTAGCTTCACCTCACCAACGCTGTCGCTGCTTCCAAAGAGAGCAAAGCGAAGAGAAGAGAGCAACTTTCTGTCTAACTGGGCTTTTTATGGCTGTCCATTCTGCTAACTCATTTCCTATCTTCACTTTATGTCTGCCTGCACAGACCTCCAGAACTCTATGGCTGATGCTGGGATTAAAGGCATGTGCCACCACCACCTTTCACTTGTTCCCTAATGTGACCTTGGACTCACAGAGAACCAGAGGGATTAAGGGCGTGTGCTAACTTGCATGGCTTTTGTTTTTACTATTAGCGGCTGGCTGCCCGTTTTTCTCTGATCCTCGGATAAATTTTATTGGGGGACACAGATAAAATATCATCACAAGCTGTCACTTGTGTTATTGATTTTAGCTATTCTTACAGGTGTAACATGGAATCTCAAAGTAGTTTTGATTTGAATTTCCCTAATGGTTAAGGATGTTGAACATTTCTTTAAGTGTTTCTCAGCTATTTGAGTTTTCTCTATTAAAAATTCTCTGTTTAGATCTGTACCCCATTTTTAAATTGGATTATTTGGGTTTTTGATATTTAGTTTCTTGAGTTCTTTATATATTTTGATATTAGGACTCTATCAGGTGTAGAGTTGGTCAAAATCTTTTTCCATTCTGTAGGCTGCCCGTTTCCCTGATTTATGGTATCCTTTGCTGTACAGAAGTTTCTCAGTTTCTTGAGGTCCCATTTATTAATTGTTGATCTTAGTGGCTGTGCTATTGATGTTCTGTTCAGGAACTTCTCTCCTGTGCCAATGCATTCAAGGTTATTCCCCACTTTCTTTTCTATCAGATCCAGCATATCTGGTTGAGATCTTTGATCCACTTGGACTTGAGTTTTGTGCAGGATGATAAAACCAATAAAATGATTCCTAATGATATTCTGATAAACTCATAGATTGGTGCCTAGCCCAATCATCAGAGAGGCTTCCTCCAACAGCTGATGGGAGCAGATGGCCCACAGATGCAGAGATCCACAGCCAAACATTAGTTGAAAAGAGAGCCCAAAATGGGGATCTCCATCAGGTCCCTTCCCTCAGAGCTTGGGGAACCCCACAGAAGAGGGGGAAGAAGAATTGTAGGAGCCAGAGGGGTCAAGGATACCAGGAGAACATGGCCCATGACGTCAACTAAGCAGGGCTCGAGGCTCACAGAGACTGAAGTGGCAACCACAGAATCTTTGTTAGATTTTCTGCAAATATGTTATGGTTGTTAGCTTGGTGTTTTTGTGGGACTCCTAATAGTATGAGCGGGAGTGTCTCTGACTCTTTCGTCTGCTTTTGGGATTCTTTTCCTCCCACTGGGTTGCCTTGCCCAGTCCAGATAAGAGGGTTTGGGCCTAGTCTTATTGTAACTTATTATGCCATGTTTGGTTGATATCACTGGGTGGCCTGTTCTTTCCTGAAGGGAAATGGAGAAGGAGGGACTCTGTGGGAGAGGAGAGGTATGGGGGGCACTGGGAGGAATGGAGGGAAAGGAAACTGTTGTTGCAATATATTGTATGAGAGAATAAAAAATTGTATTGGGGATTGCATTTTGATGGGGATTGTATTGAATCTGTAGATTGTTTATAGTGAGATGGCCATTTTTACTATGTTAATCCTACTGACCCATGAGCATGGGAGAATCTTTCCATCTTCTGATATCTTCTTCAATTTCTTTCTTCAAAGACTTGAAGTTTTTTTTTTATCAATCTTTCACTTGCTTGGTTAGCATTACCTCAAGATATTTTATATTATTTGAGGCTATTGTGAAAGGTGTTGCTTCCTTGATTTCTTTCTCAGTCTGTCTATCATTTGTGTATAGGAGAGCTATTGATTTTTGAGCTAATCTTGTATCCAGCCACTTTGCTGAAAGTGTTCATCAGATGTATGTGTTTCCTGGTGGATTTTTTAGATTCATTAATGTATACTATCATTTCACTTGCAAATTATGATACTTTGACTTCTTTCTTTCCAATCTGCACTCCCTTGATCTCCTTCAGCTGTCTTATTGCTCCAGCTAAAACTTCAATCACTATATTGAATAGATAAGGAGAGAGTGGACAGCCTTGTCTTGTTCCTGATTTTAGTGGAATTGCTTTGAGTTACCATTTAATTTGATGTTGGCAATAGGCTTGCTGTAAATTACTTGTATTATGCTTAGGAATGTCCTTAATATCTTGTATTGTATATAATAATATATTGTATCTTTAATATCTCCAAGACTTTTATCATGAAGAGGTATTGGATTTTGTCAAAAGCCTTTTCTGCAGCTAATGAGATGATCATGTGGTTTTGTCTTTCAGTTTGTTTATATGGTTTATACATTTAGTGATTTTTGTATATTGAACCATCCATGTGTCTTTGGGATGAAGCTTACTGATCATGGTGGATGAAACCTAGCTCTGTGATCCTCTGGTAACATTGAAAGGACTTGTATCAGTTCAGGACCCCCAAGATCAAGTTCTTAGCACAAAGGGAATTTATTTGCCCCAGAGGGACAAAGGACTGGGAATACAAGACAAAGACAGGAGATAGAGGATGGGGCAGAAAGGTAAGGGAACAAGGGAAGGGGATATTTGTCCCAGAGGGGGACAAAAGATAGAGAGGAGACAGACCTGGTCCATAGGCAAATGGCAGTTTATAAAGGTAACAGGGAAACCCAGTGTTAAAATGAGGTGTTTAATTTTAATTGGGCATGTTAATGAGGTGAGCCAAAGGGGCTTCTTTTTTTGGTATTTCAAGACAGAGTTTCTCTGTGTAGCTTTGGCACCTTTCCTGGAACTCACTCGGTAGCCCAGGCTGGCCTCGAACTCACAGAGATCCGCCTGCCTCTGCCTCTTGAGTGCTGGGATTAAAGGCGTGTGCCACCACCGCCCAGCTCAAAGGGGCTTTTAATTGCTGGACTTCAATACTTTGATAGCTGGACCTTGACCTTGGGGGCTCGCTTTAGGAAGATAATCTAATGGTTTTTAGCAAGGCAGAGGGAATTGGGGGGAGAAAGGCAAGGCCTGTTCAAGCTGGCTACAATCCCTTCAAACATCATGACTCTCACAAGTCAGATTTCTTTTTAACCCTGGCTGTCCTGGAACTCACTCTGTAGGCCAGGTTGGCCTTGAACTCACAGAGATCCACCTGCCTCTGCCTCACAAGTGCTGGATTAAGGCGTGCACCACCATGCCTGGCACAAGTCAGATCTTAATATTTTGGATTCTCACCTATAAATGAGAGATGGAGTGATTTCACCTTGACAAGAATTGGCTTTATTTGTCAAGGACTTAAAGTCATGCCTGGCATCCAGAAAGTGCTTAATAATGTGAATTACTGTTATACTAACAAAGCAGGGACAATGGGGCCAAGTGGTAACACTAGTGAAAGTGAAGGTAATGAATGATACTTTTGCTTTGACATACATAATATCTTTGCTTTGAGGTTCACTTACATGAAGCTCTATTATTTATTTTTTTCATTTTATTATCGTTATTTTTGTGATCTTGGGGATCAAGCTCAGGGTCCCACACATGCTGGACAAGCAATGTACCACATTTTTTACAGGGTTTCCCTACATACCCAAGCTTCCCTCAAACTTACCATCTTCTGTTTTTCTGTTTATGTCCACTAGTCACATTTTCCCCCAAATAGAAAAGCTGGGCTGCTGGCAGCTGCTACTTTGGATTTGAGTGGAAACAAGTACAGGTCAACACCTGCAAAAACAGGGATCCTAGATAGCAATGCAGATTGGGGCACGGCTGTGTCAATCTCTGGCTCCTGGGAATTTTCTTCCCCTCACTCCAGGCAGCACCCAACGAAGCAACTAGGAATGACAGAAGACTCTAGAGCAGAGGTTCTCACCTTGTGTGTTGCGACTCCTTTGGGGTGTTGCATATCAGATATCCTGTATATCAGATATTTATATTACAATTCATAACAGTAGCAAAATTACAGTTATGAAGTAGCAACGAAAATAATTTTATGATTGGGGGTCACCACAACATGTGGAACTGTATTGAAGGGTCGCAGCATTAGGACGGTTGAGAACCACTGCTCTAGAGAACAAACCCTTTTCTGGAGGAGAGAAAGGGGACCTCAGAAAAGGAGCCATTTAAACCGCCAGAATCTCCTGGAGTCAGGGTGGCACCACAACTCCACAGCTATACCTGTCCAGAACCCACATCCCCACAGGTGACTCATGCAGATGACGCACCCAACCTGACAAGCCTTCAGGGTCAGGGTCACCGGGCGGGCAGACCCCAAGGTCGCTTTACCTTGGTGATGACCAAGGCCAAGCTTGCGGCCGCCATTCAGGGTGAAGCTCCAGGGAGCACCGCCTCTCAGTATCACTTTACGGGGCCCACAGGGTCAGGCGCCTGCAAAGGTCTATACTCTTGCACTCTAGGAGCACAGTTGCCCACCACCAGATTTGCTTAGCAACTTGAAAAACGCCGCCAAACCAAGGGGGCGGGGCATGCGCTAATCGTTCTCGAGGCGGGGCGCTCTGACGGGGGTGGGGCAGTCGCGCATGCACTGGAGTTTCGCTACTTAGAGCCCGCCTTTGGCATGCGTTTGGGTGCTCCATGGACAGGCTCCAAAGGGCTGGCTCCCGGACCAGCGAAACCTTTGGGAGTTCTCTGCGGACTCATGCGAGGTTGGACTCTTAACTCCTGCCAAGCCCTAGCGTGCAGGGAGGCTATTGGCCAGTCAGCCGAGGTCGGGGAGGCCAAGGACAATAGGTGAGTGGGTGGCAGTATTTGCTTTCAGAGAAGCCTGGGTAGAGCGGTGGGGTGGTCCTCAGTTCCAGTGGAAAGGATTCCGGACCTATTCCGTTGAGGGCCTTCCCACCCTCTTACAATTTCTCTCATGTGGTGCCAGCAAGTTTAAGAAACAATATCTTCTTGTTTCTTCTGTTGTCATAGTTCAGCGAGCCTTTCTTTCCATTCAGTCCGTCTTAGGCTTTCATAGAATTATACCACAAGTTCTTTTTAAAAATAATTTACTATTTTATGTGCCTTGTGTGTGTGTGTGTGTGTGTGTGTGTGTGTGTTTAAGTGTTTTGCCTGCATGTATGTCTGTGTGAAGGTGTCAGATCTTGGAGTTACAGAATGTTGTGAGCTGCCATGTGGTGCTGGGATTTGAACCCAGGTCTTTTGGAAGAGCAGTTAGTGCTCTTTAACCACTGAGCCATCTCTTTAGACCCACATCACAAGTTCTTAATGTCTGCCCCGGCATAACAACTCCTGCAAAGATGAAGTAATGGTCTTTAATAAAAAATTGTGTTTTTTTAAATACAGGGTTTCATGTAACACAGAGTGGTTTCTATCTATAGTAGAGTTGGACAGTTGCAGCAGAGACCACGTGACCTCAAAAGACTAAAATTTGTACCATCCCCTTGCTATGTAGACCAGGCTGGCCTGGAACTCACAAAGGTCTGCCTGCCTTTGTGTTCAGAGTGCTGGGATTAAAGACATGGGCCACCATGTCTGGCTCCACTGTCTCCTTTAAGGAAAACTTTTCCAGCCCCTGAGATAGACCACAGAAGTACCTTGAGGGTGAGACCCTTGTGTTACGTAGTTGGTCAGCTCTGAATCCTAGACGATGGACAGAGCAGGGAAACCAAAAAACACTTTGGGAGTTTCATTACGCTTAGGTCCATTACAGATAGGCCCTTAGGCTGTGAAGAGAAAAGTGACTTATGCACATGTTGTATATCAGCACCTCCCAATCCTGAGATATGCAGGTTTCCTTTTCAGCCTGTGCCTCCAACAGTGCTTCTTCAATGTGTACTAAGGGCTGAAGAAAAGGGTGCTTTCTGCCTACACACTAGCCACACACCACAAGCCAAGTATCAAGGTTCCTGTGGGTTTCCTATTTCCTGCTCCGAGCCACTTGAATGCCTGTGGAGCACTCATGTCTCTGAGCTCATTCTCCATGACCAAAGATTAGTAAATAGATAAGCATATACATTAGTCAAACTTTATGGTTTGATTTGACAGTCTGGTGACTCCACACATTTAATCACATAACCACTCAACACCCTCCCCCCCACTCCCACCCCCACCAAACTCATTTCACTGAGTGACATACTGCAAAATGAAACATTAGGTAAGGGTTGAACAAGGTTTTGAAATATGTCATAAGAGTGCATATGTACCTATCCTAATTGTGAGTGAAACACACACACACATGTGCACACTCCTTTGAAAACAGTTATAGTCAATGAGGCATCAATTTAACCATCTGCAGCCCAACTCAGTATCTCAAAAGCAGACTGTGTTGCTTTAAGATGGTGGGGTGAGAAGGTGCATTTTCCTAATCTTAGAGCTTACAGATCATGTAGGGGCAGAGGCACAAATCTCCAACTACCCTCTTGGGAAATAATCCAAACTTGCTGGGCTTGATTCTCAACTTTACCACCTTGGTAACCTTGGATGACTTATCTCACCTCTGGTGCTTCCTATGTAAAATAGGGATCAAAGGTGGAACTAAGGGAAGGAATAGGAAGTTAAGCAAGAAGATACAAATCCAGTCCTCAATGTTGCTTTCTGATGGAAGGGAGCCCTATAATGGTATCAACATCCCTCTTTAGGACTCACCTGTCCCTCTCCTTTCCCCTTCTTGTTTTTGATTTTTTTACTCTCTTCTCATGTTGCACCTTTTTAGCTCATGAACTCAGTACTGAGGTATCATTTCTCAATGCACAGATTCTTGTTTTTAAGAGATTCATGATGCTCATACTTCATCAGCTGAAGTCACTGTCCAACAACAAGTAAAAACTGTTGGTTTTGGGATTTCAAGTCTACATACTCATTCCTTGTATGACATATTTGTTTGCAAAGCTGTGGAATTCCCCAGGGAGCAGAGAAATGGGTTAAATGTTAAGGTATAAACCACTACAATACATGGCGTGCCTCTGAAGCTTTGCAGCTGGACCTTAGCATTTTATGTACTCCATAAGGTTAAGCTAATCAAACGGAATGCAGGATTCAAGGGCAAAAAATGCTGCTTGTACTCACCCATATCATCTTTGCATCCCATTAACATTTCACTCCATCAGAAGACAGGAACTCAGTCTGGGAATATTTACACAGACACCCAGCCTGAGATTCTAAGCACCTGCCTCCAGAGGCAGCTTGTAGTGTCTGACTTTTTATACAGGAGTGGAGTATGAATCATACAGTTGTCCTGTCCCATCAGACAGCTGTGAAAAGTAGCTGTGATAGATGTACTCCACAGAAGTTTCTGGATGGCAGATAGAACCCAGCAGCAACTTGTGCATTCTAATAAGTACTCTACTACTGAGATATCCACCTCTAGGCCCTCTACCTGGCTGTGATTGAGTGAATGCCTTATGTTGTGAGCTGCCCAATATGGCAAGAGGTTAAGAGTAACCTCTTAGTAGGGGATATAGCTCAGTGGTGGAGTGTTAGCCTTGAATATAGAAGATTGAGTATAGAAGCTTCTTCAATGATGGTATGATACCTTTCAACTTCAGTAACAGATTTAATATTTGAGAGCTGGGATATATCAGGACATTATTTTAAATTGGACTGTACTCATTGAGTGTGTTTGTATTGTTGAGGTTGAAACATAAGGTTGGAACATATGCTAGGGAAGTGCTTTCCTACTGATCCACCTGTCTATATTAACTTAACTGACTTTCAATTGAACTAATTATTTCCAGCATTCAGAATTTCAGTTAAAAATTTATTTTTATTATTTACTGTGTGTGTGCACATGAATGTGCCATGTCATGTGACTGTGGAGGTCAGTGAACAACTTTGTGAAGTCAGTTCTTTGCTTTCACCTGTATGTAGGTTCTGAGTATTGAACTCAGGTCTGTGGTAAGAACTGTACCCACTGAGCTATCTGTGCCTTATTTTTTTCTTTTATGGAAGAAAACAGGTTTGTTGAATATATTGCAAGAGACAATGAGCTGGCCACTAACAAGAGTCCTACCCACCTCCATTATTTAGGATTTTAAAAGACAAAAATGTCTTTTAACTTTATGTTGACTGCCAATCAAAGTTGTCTATTTTTCAATAATTCTATGAAGAGTTAATTTTGTGTATATTTCATGTAACATTCAAACTAAAGGCATATTGGTAGGTATGTGTGTGCTTTCAAAGCTGTGAAAGGCCCAACCAACATGATAGTACAAGCCTGTAATCCCAGAACTCAGGAGGCTATGAATTCCAAGCCAGCCTGGGCTATACAGCAAGACTCTATCTCCAACTGCCTGTATGTGTTTTACAGCACTGTGGATTGAACCTAGGAACTTACACATGCTAGGAAGTGTTCTTCTACTGAACACTATCTCTAACCCATTACCTATTTTCAGAAGAGCAAAGCAAAAACTATAAAAAAAGAGAGAATTGAACCCAAATACTTAATTGACCTCAAAAATCATTACTTCAGTTTGAGTATTAGAAAACAGTGGTGCTGTTCTGAGACCATCATCAGAGACCTGACGTGAACTTTAAGTTTATTTAATTTTTTTAAAAGCTAAATTTGTTTATTGGAAATTTTAAAACCACTCATCAATTAGAATTAAGAAATTTGGTAGCTTCAATCATAATATCAATTTAAAAGCATGTACACATATTTTAGTAGAAAAATATTGACATCTTGATCATGTAAGACTTCTCATCTGCTATGATTTGAATGTCACAGATCCCCATTGCTTATGTATTTGAACATAGTTCAGATGGTCATGCTTCTTTGGGAGGCTGTGGTACCTTTGAGTCAGAGGCATAGGTGGTAGAGGCTACTGGGGANCAGTCTTTGAGCAATAAAGCCAGGCCCTGCTTCCAGTCCCATTNTCTGCTTTCTGGTTGGCCACTATTATGTGACCTGCTACAATATTCACCCATGAACAAGGACTGAACCATNCCCATCACCATGTGTTCCCTGCCATGATGGTCAAACCCTTGAGTCCAAACAAGTCCTTCCTCTCCTAAAGTGTTCATGCTAAATATCTTGCCGCAAGAGCAAAAAAAGAAACTAACACAAGTGAGAAAAAATGGTCTAACTCAGAGCTTGTTTTTAATGTTTCGAGAAAGAGTTCTTTCTATATGAGAAACTTTAACATTTACCAGACTGTTTCATAGAATTTACTTACTTTTTAATGTAATATTATTTCCTTTCATATTTTACACATGATTACTGGTTTAAAGGCCAATAATTCATGTTTATCATATAGAGAGAAACCTTGCTAATCTCATTAGTTCTAATAAATTTAGTATTTTTTAAAGTGACACTTAAAGTTGTATAAGCTGTTGGAAGCAAATATCTCTGGCTCCAGCTAAATGTGCCCCCACTCCTCCTGTATGCTGAGTTCCGTGATGCTATTCAGGTTGTTCCGTTTTAGTGNTGAGAGGATGAATGCCTTGCAGCTGTGGCTTTCTGGAACATGNTGACCTTTCCTTGACCCTGGGTGCTGAGGTGTGGCAGAGGCCATTCTCAGAGAGTATATAAGGCAGAAGGAAAGGATGAGAGAGAGCTGCTGCTGCTGCTTCTAGTCCTAGTTCCCAGANACTTGATNAATAAAGGTCCTGATTGTCTGCAATCTGACAGTGTGTGCTGCGTTCAATCCCGACTCCCTCCGCCAGATCCGGACTTGTGCCGTGCGGGTTGCGACAATAAGCCTTTGGTATGCTAGAGTCTTTTATTTTCTAATAATCCGTGCACATCAATTAAAATTGCTTTTTTCTAGTTATTTAACTTTTAGTTTTAACTTTATAAATTTGGTAGTTTAAACTAGCCCACTAATAAATTAGTACACATGAAAAAATGTCTTCTATGTCTTTAACTGTATTGTGTATGTCTCCAATTTGGCCCGACAACCTCATTTCATTTTTCAGTTTAGTTCACGCTCAGTCATCCATGTGATTATTGCATGTAATTCCTTACATTCTTCAACATTTAAAAAAATTTAAAAAAGATTTTAACAGAATTTGTGTATAAATATTTTTGTCAAGTATCCTACTAGTTTTATGCTGTGCTCTTTTCTTTTACATTATAAATGGGCATATACCCAAAGGATGCTCCANCATACCACAAGGACACTTGCTCAACTATGCTCACAGCAGCTTTATTCATAATAGCCAGAACCTGGAAACAACCTAGATGCTCCTCAAGCAAAGAATGGATAAAGAAAATGTGGTATGTTTACACAATGGAGTATTACTCAGCTGTTGAAAATAATGACATTATGAAATTTGCAGGCAAATGGATGGAACTACAAACAATCTTCCTGAGTTAGGTAACCCAGACCCAGAAAGACAAACATGGTATATACTCACTTATAAGTGGATATTAACTGTAAAGTAAAGGATAGTTATGAGTTCAATTCCCAGCATCCACATGGTGGCTCACAATCATCTATAAGGAGATCTGGTGCCCTCTTCTGGCGGGCAGGCATTCATACAGGCAGAATACTATATCCATAATAAATAAATCTTAAAAAAAAGTATGTCAATATTAGTGAGCTTAAGTGCTTTTTGAACTAGATATCACCAAAAGATGGGAGATCACTACAGGGCTCTTTACAACATGTAGCATGTCTGTGAAAGTAATTCAAACCATTGGTCAGAGGATGGCCCTATGCCTGCAGGGATTGTCAGCTACTGCACTGTTGGCTAATGAAATTTTAAGTTCACTCTTGGGTTCCCCCATCACTATTTACACTCCATGCCATCTCCTTTTGAAGGAGTGTTTACTGAAGGGGAAACAAGTAGGATCTTTTAATTTTACATAAGTGGGGAGAGCATCAATAGTGTGGCTTGCAATTCTTGAACATTTAGGCAAATGGTTCATCTCTGTCAGGCTGGTCTTGTCTTCTGAGTGTCTTTTTGAGTTATGGCCAGGAGCAAGAAGAACCGAACTCCCATTTTGATCACAAGATCTCTTTCTTTCAAAGAAAGAAAGAAAAACCTGAAATATATTCTTCTGTATTTGATGAGCTTATGCTTCCATCTTGTGGTCAAATGAAAAAATGCTTTATGTACATGAAATGATATGTTTTTTCTTTAACTGGACTTTGGGGCTTAGCTTGTGGTCATGTGGAGAAGCAGAAGAATGCTTTCTGGATGTAGAAATATTGAAATTATTTTTTGTTTCTACTGTATTTTATAGGCTTATTATTGCTGCCATCCCATAGACAAATGGAGAAATATGATCTGGACGTAGAAATACTGAAATTATTTTTGTTGTATTTCATTTGATGGGCTTTTGCTGCCATCCTGTGGGTAAATGGAAGAATACTATGTGGATATAAAAATACTGAATTTAATTTTTGCTTTTACTGTTGTTATTCTATAGAGTACTAGAAAGATGTTATGTGAGCTTATGATAATTGAAATTATTATGGCTGAAGAATAACAGAAATTATGTTTTGCTTCTTCTGTATTTGAAAGATTTCTGCTGCCAGTCATGTGGAGAAATGAAAGAACAATTTAAGGGCATAGAATATTCAAAATTATGATTTTTCTGCGTCTGTGTTTCATGGGATTATCCTGCCATCCTGTGGATGAATGAAAGAACACTATGAACTTATAATATTGGAAATTATGTTATGCTGACAGCCTTTTTACAAATGGGGAATACATTATGATAGTAGGGTAAGTGATAAAATTCAGACAAGTTATTAATATGTTGATAGAAATGTTTTCTATAACTTTTATTATTAAACATTTCTTTTTAAAGATTTATTTTTGTGTGCCTGCATGCATGTGCATGTGTGTGTGTGTGTGCATGTGTGTCTGTGTGCATGCGTGTGCATGTGTGTGTGTGTGCATGTGTGTGTGTGTGTGTGTGTGTGTGTGTGTGTGTGTGTGTGTGTGTGTGTGTGTATGTGAGATAGGTGCCTACAGAGGCTAGAAATTGGCATCATGTCACCCTGGAGCTGAAGTTACAGGCTGTTGTGAGTCTGTTGACATGGCTGCTGGGAACCAAACTCAGGTCCACTGCAAGAGCAGTGCATTTCCTTAATCACTGAGCCATCTCTCCAGCCCATTACTTTTATTATTAAAGAAAGTAATGCTGATTACATAAAATTTATAGAATTCATTAAAGTAGAAAGAAAGCAAAATATGTCAAGCTCAGTAGCACATGCCTGTAATCCAAGTACCTTGGAGACTGAGACAGGAGAATCATGAGTTTAAGGCCAATCTGGGCTACATAGCCAGATCATGTATTAATAAAGAGGGAATATAATATATATATATTTATAAATACATAAATTATATAATTTATATATAATAAAGGAAGGAATCAAAAGAAAGGGTGAGGGAAGAGGGAGAAATAGCGAGGGGGGAGAAGGAGAGAGAGAAATGAGAATTTCTCTGGAACATTAAATAAAGATAATAAGGTTATAGGTGGGGAGATATAAAGATCAGAGTGCTGCAGTTCTCAGTAGATAGTTAGCATTTGTACTATGTAAATACTAATTGTGGAGTTGATTCTGATATTTAAACCCATAACCAAGCTTCTTCATTTATTCAAGTAGCTAATAGTTTTACCATGCTCAAGTAATTTCATTGTTTTTTAAATTTAAAAATTTTTTATGTGTATGAATGTTTTTCGTGAATGTTTATAGGCGCACTATGTGAGTGCCTGGCACCTGCAGAGAACAGAAGAGAGTGTTGAATCCCCTGAAACTCAAGCTACATATGGATATGAGCTGCCATATGGGAACTGTACTCGGCTCCTCTATAAGAACATTAAGTGCTTTTAATTGATGAGCCATCTGTGCAACCCTGCCTTCATCATTTTTACAATTTCTTCCTTCTTGTTCTTTCTTCATCTTCTTTTCCTTCTTTGTCTTCCTTCTCCTCCTCCTCTTTTTCTCCTACCACTTCTGTAGTATTATGATAATGTTTATATATTATATTAATGGTGAAATTGTATAAATATTTCTATCCTGTAAATTAAATTCTGTATAAGGTCTTGCTTCAATAGATACTGTCACACAATCCTTTAGAAAGTTGCATCACTTTATACTGTTCCCACAATGTATAGGTACTCATTTCTCAGTCCCGTACCTTCAACAACACCAAGAACCATTACTTCTGACTTTTGCCCACTGGCAAGGTAAAAAATTATATCCTATTATTTTGGGGCTTTGCATGTCTTCAAGAGTGACATTGATAATTTATACTTGCTTGGGATATTTCTTGGCTCCTCCTCCTTTTCAAAATTTGGTTTATTTTTCAATTAGGCTCTTCATTTTTCATGTATTTTTAAATTTTGATTTTGTCATGTTCCTGAAAATATCTTTCTCATTTGTCAATTTTCAATATGTTACTTAGTTTTGTTTATTTTGTTACATATGGATTTTAAAATATGTCATATAATTGATAAATACCATGTTTCAGTTTCTGGGCAAAGATCACTTAATTTTCTAAAGTAATTGACAATTTTGTAAAATGGAGGGTGAAATGAAAAAAGGGGGAGCTGGCAGTGAGCAAAGATGAATAAAACAAAATAGGTTGAAGCAAGAGAAGGCACAGTGACTAAATCTTCCACAGGTTTTGTTGTCCTGTGAGATGTCAACATGAAGAGGTGCAGAGTTCTGATGAAAGCAGTATAGGGGCCACTGTCATGAGGAGAGGAACTAGCTAGGGAGGTGCTACTAAGACAGTGCCAAATGGATCTTGAGTTTCTTTTAAAAAAATAAAGGAACATTTTTGATGTAGGATTACATGTTTACAGTCCCATGACAGGAAAGTTGTGGAAGATGAATTGCTGGAAGTTTAAAGCCAAACAGGGCTCCAGGGAAAGTTTGAAGCTAGGCTACATAGCAAGAACCTCTGTTAAAAGAAAAATAGGGCTGGAGAGATGGCTCAGAGGATAAGAGCACTGGCTGCTCTTCCAGAGGTCCTGAGTTCAATTCCCAACAATCACATGGTGGCTCACAACTGTCTATAATGAGATCTTGTGCCCTCTTCTGGCATGGAAGCATACACGCAGGCAGAACACTATGTACATAATAAATAAATAAAATCTTAAAAAAAGAAAGAAAAAGATAAAAAGTAAAAGAAAAACAAAAACAAAATAAAATACTCAGCAAAATAAAACTTCATCAATCCAGAATTAAAAAATCTTCCAACAAAAACCATAGGGTATTGACATAAAAACAGATATGTTGATCAATGGAATGGAATCGAAGACCCAGACATAAATCCATACACCCAAGGACACCTGGCTTTTGATAAAGAAATACACACTGGAAAAAGAAAGCATCTGTCTGCATGCAGAGGAATGCAAATAGATCTATATCTATCACTATGCACAAAACTAAGTCCAAGTGGATCAAAGACCTCAACATAAATCCAGTTACACTGAACCTGATAGAAGAGAAAGTGGGAACTGGCCTTGAACACATTGGCACAGGAGACAACTTCCTGAACAGACCACCAGTAGCAGAGACACTGAGAGCAACCATTAATAAATGGGACCTCCTGAAACTGAAAAGCTTCTGTAATGCAAAGGACACCATCAATAGGACAAAACAGCAGCCTACAGAATGGGAAAGGATCTTTACTAACCCCACATCTGATAGAGGACTAATATCCAAAATACATAAAGAACTCAAGAAACCAGATATCAAAACCCAAATAATCCAACTAACATCTAAATGGAATTCTCAATAGAGGAATCACAAATGGCTGAGAAACACTTACAGAAATGTTCAACATCCTTAGCCATTAGGGAAATGCAAACTAAAACTACTTTGAGAGTCCATCTTAGACCCACCAGAATGGCTAAGATCAATAAAACAAGTGACAATTCATGTTGACAAGGATATGAAGCAAGGAGAACCCTCCTCCAATGCTGGTGGGAGTACAAACTTGTATAGCTACTATGGAAAATCAATATGGCAGTTTCTCAGAAAATTGGGAATCAATCGACCTCCAGCCCAGCTATACCACTCTCAGGCATATACCCAAAAGATGTTTCATTCTACCACAAGGACATTTGCTCAACTATGTTCATGGCAGCTTTATTTGTAATAGCTAGAAACTAGAAACAATCTAGATGTTCCTCAACAGAAGAATGGATAAAGAAACTATGATACATTTGCACAATGGAGTATTACTCAACTGTTTAAAAAAATGACATCATGAAATTTACAGACAAATGTATGGAACTAGAAAAAAATCATCCTGAGTGAGGTTACCCAGACTGAGAAAGACAACTATGGTATGTATTCACTTATAAGTGGATATTAGCTGTTAAGCAAATGATAGCCAATCTACAATCCACAGACCTGGAGAGGTTAGGTAAAGAGGAGGGCTCTATGGGGGACACATGAATCTCCCTGGGCTGGGGAAATATTAGATTTTGCAGGTGGACTGGAGGTGGGTGGGGACAGCAGCAGGAGGGATCAGGTTGGGGGAGGAAGGGATGAAGAGATAGAGACTGCATGGAGAGAACTGCTGGAATTGGGGGCCATTTGGGGGAGTGGTGTGGAAACCTAGCTCAGTGGAAACTTCCTAGAATCTCTGAGGGTGACCCTAGTGAGGACTTATAGTAATAGAGGATATGAAGTCTGAACTGGCCATCTTTTGTAGCCAGGCAAGGCTTCCAGTGGTGGGCTGAGGTTACATTCGGTTAAGTTATTGGCCAAGGAGGTCCCATTGAGCTCTCTAAACAACCCTGGCTGATGTGAGGACATAGGGTCACTCTCTGAAAACTGACAATGGTGCCCTGTTGCTGAGGACAACATCTACTCATTGAATGTAGAGAGGTCGAGCCGGTGCCTGCATGGAGCCTTCACTCCTATGTTCTAGTCTCTTTGGTGTGGGAAGGTACTCTGCAGGTTACCAAAAAAGAAACCCAGACATCAACCCAGTGACAAAACCTTTGACCTATAATCTGTCCTGCCTGCAAGATGTGCTGGTGCAGTGGTAGCACAGAAATTGTGGGAGTGGCGAACCAATGTCTGGTTTAGCTTGAGGCCCATGCCATGAGAGGGAGTCAATGCCTGACACTGCCTGGATGGCCAGGAACCAGGGACTGGCTATCCCAGAGACCTAGGATAGAACCAAACATGACTGGCCAAAAAAATCAATTAAATGATTTAAATGATTCCTAATGATATTCTGCTATAGTGATAGATTGGTGCCTTTTCTAGTTATCATCAGAAAGACTTCCTCTGGTAGCAGATGTGAACAGGTGCAGAGACCCACAGCCAGTCATTATGCAGAAAGAATGTCTAAATTGGAGATATCTATCTGGTCCCTCCTCTCAGAGCTCAGGAAACCCTGTGGAGAAGGGGAGGAAAGGTTGTAGGAATCAGAGGGGATGGAGGACACCAGGAGAACATGGCCTACTGAATCAACCAAGCAGACCTCATGTAGGTCCACAGAGACTGAAGTGGCAAGCATGGGGCCTGAATGAGTCTGCACCAGGTCCTCTGCATACAAGTTGTGTCTATTAACTTGGTGTTTTGTGGGACAGTGGGAGTGGGTGTATCTCTGACTCTTTTGCTTGCTCTTAGGACTCTTTCCTTCCTGTTGGGTTGCCTTGTCCAGCCTCGCTATGAGGGTTTTTGCCTTGTCTTACTGTATTTTGTTTTGTGGTGTTTTATTATTGTCTCTTAGAGGCCTGTTCCTTTCTGAAGAGAAACGGAGGGGAGTGGATCTGGGGGAGAGGAGAGATTGGAGGGGGAATGGGAGGAGTGGAGGGAGGGGAAACTATGATAGGAAAGTATTGTATGAGAGAAGAATCTTTTTTCAACAAAAAAGAATAATGCAAAAAAACCCTCCCAACTAAAAACCACTCATGATTTCACCACAAGTTATGTTTTAGCCAATTTTACCATCTTTATTTATATTATCAAATTAAAATCATGCTATATATGCATTTTGTTTGTTCTTGTTCCTTGTTTTGCATTTTTCCATTTTTAAAAAAGATTTAAAAAAAAATTTATGTGTTTTTGTGTGTGCCTGCATGAATTTCTGTGCACCATGTGCAGTGCCTATGGAGGGCAGAAGAGGATGTTGAATCCTCTAGAACTGGAGTTACAGATGATTGTGAGCTCAGATCCTCTGCAAGAGTAGGAAGTGCTTGCTCTTAACCTCTGAACCATCTTTTAAGATGTCTCCTTCTTCCCCATTCTGAAATGAAAATTGTCAAGTGTTCATCAAAGTTGAACTTTTAGAGTGAACATTCAAATACTTATAACAATGTAGATTTTCCCAGGCTATTTTACTATACACTCAGTTGTTCACATCCACAAATTCAATCATCAGCAACAGAAAACTATTTGGAAAGGGATAGTGCTCTCCAAGGAGCTGTTGCCAGCATGGGGTTTTGGTGTTGCCTCTGCACCTGCCCTTCAGTGACCACTACCCTTTAGTCACTGCCACCATTGTAAGATACAATGTAGCAACTTTGGAAAAAGCTGTGTGATCAGGCCACACTCTTCAGTGAGTGATCACATTCAATTATGCTGCAGTGCTCTCTTCATTATTATATTTTTAGACAAGGTCTCACTGTGTAGCTCAAGCTGGTCTAGAACTCACTGTGTGACTCAGGTTGGCCTCTAGCTCACAGAAACCCTCCTGACAACACCTTTCTGGTGCTGGGATTACTGGTGGGAACTATTAAGCTCAGATCTGTGTTGCTCTCTGTCACACTTTGTAGCATGCCTTCTGAAGGGCAGCTGAGATAACATAGTGCCACCTCTGTGCAGACAAGTGAACTGCAAAAGTCTATTGCTCCACAATCCATCAATAAGTCCAGATGAGTGGTTGACAAAGAAGGAGTAGTGAGGGGTAGAAAACAGTAGAATCTTTTTACAAGGTTGTGATCTGGGCAAGGTAAACCCCAGGGCATTTCCTCTCTGTTGCCTCAGAATTGAGAGATTGGGAAATTGTTCCCTCCTGTCAGAGCATCATTCCACCTCCTATCTTTCCAAATTTCACACTTAATCCACTCAAAACTTCCACTGATTTAGACTTCAGTTTTTTACCTTCCCTTTTCCTTTGATTCTCCCTCACACTCACTGCACAAAGAGGATCTCATGTGGCCCAGTCTTGCCTCAAACTCATGATGACCTTGAACTTGTGCTCCTCAAATCTCCACCTACTGAATGCCTGGATTATAGGCTTTTGCTACCACATGAGGTTTATGTAGACCCAAAGACGGAACCCAGGGCTTTGTGCATGCTAGGCAAAACTGTGCTGAGCTATATCTCTAGCCCCTCTTTATGTCCCCTCACCCCGTATTCAATTTTATAATGTGTGTGTATGTGTGTGTGTGTGTGTGTGTGTGTGTGTGTGTGTGTGTGTGCACATGAGTGCAAATACCCACAGAGATCTGAAGAGAGCAATGGGATGCCCTGGACCCAGACTTAACTAGCAGTTGTGAACAGCCTGACTTGGAGCCTCTGGAACAGTGGTTCTCAACCTGTGGGTTGTGACTCCATTGGGTGTCAAATGACCCTTTCACAGGGAATGCATATCAGATATACTGCATATCAGATATTTACATTATGATTCATAACAGTAGCAATGAAAATATGGTTGGGGTCACCACATCATGAGAAACTGTACTAAGGGATCAAAGCATTAGGAAGGTTGAGAACTGCTCTAGAATGCTCTTAGCCTCTAATCCTTTCAGCCCCTTGCAAAAAATGTGTATGTGTGTGTGTGTGTGTGTGTATGTGTGTGTGTGTGTGTGTGTTGCTGTGCACTGAACTTAAATCTTGTGCATGCAAGGCAAATGCTTTTTTAGTTAGGTACATCCATAATCTCCATAGAAATATTGCTCTCCTGTTGTTTACAGTTTATACCAGTGTGAAGATTCATTGATTTTATGTACACAAGACTTGTGGGTTTTGTTTGGCAGACAGGCAGTGGATTCTGAGCAGTAGAAGCTATTCTGCAGTGGCACCAGGTCCAGGAAACGCCAGGAAGGGTTACATAATAGGGCACCAGCTCCGCATAGCCAGCTTGAGGCTAACTACACAGGCTTACTGAAAGATGATTCTCCATGGCACCAAGCATTGTCAAGGCACTGCAGATGGCAAAGTAGCTGGAGCCACATAGGAGAAGGTGCCACTTTGCTCTGGTTCCCTCTGAACAATCTCTTTTTGGGCTGCATTCTCTTTTCTACCTTATGGAGGCCCTGGTACCAGTGCTGGAGGTACCTCTGCCAGGATTTATTCATGCTATAAAGATAATAGCTACAGGGTGATATTTTCATACTATTAATTTTACCAATCCATGAGAATTTGGACTGTGTATTTTCATCTTCTAGTGTCTTCCTCAATTTTCTTCTTCACTGTTTTAAAGTTTTATTGTCCAAGACAATGTTTTCTCCCTTTGTTGAAAATAGATTATTTTCTCACATAATATATCTCGATTATAGTTTCCCATTCCTCTACTCCTCCCATTTCTTACCCACCTCCCCTCCCATCTAGATCCAATTTCTTTCTGCTCTATTAGAAAAGAACAGGTGTGGTGATATATTGTGTACCCTAATAAACTTGCCTGAGGATCAGAGGACAGAGCCAGCCACTAGATTAGACATAGAGGCCAGGCAGTGGTGGCATACACTTTTGATCCAAACACTTGAGATCTCATGCCTTTGCTTGGGAAGCACACACACCTTTAATCCCAGGAAGTAATATGGCAGAGCAGAGAAAGGTATATAAGGTGTTAGGAAACAGGAACTCACTCTCTTTAGGCTAAGGATTTCATAGAGGTGAGAACTAGTGGCTGGCTGTTCTGCTCCTCTGATCCTCCAGCAAGTTTATTAGGGTACACAGTATATCACCACAAATAGTCTTCTAAGAGATAATAATAAATATAACAAATTAAAATATAATAAGATAAAACAAAAACTATCACATCAGAATTGGATAAGACAAAACTATCAGAAGAAAAGCCCAAGAGAAGGCACAAATGTGGTGATTTTTTTGTGCTCTAACAAATAAAGCTTGCCTGAATATCACAGGGTGGAACTATCTATTAGTTAAGTATAGAGTCTGGAGGTCTGTGTAGTCTGGGATTAATTATTCCCTGTGTTTTCTTGCATGTAGTCATGTAGTTAACCTATTCAGGTTCGAGTTTTCCTTCCTTCTAGTACCATCTGTAGGACTGGATTTGTAGACAGATATTGCTTAAATTTGGTTTTATTGTGGAATGTCTTATTTTTCTCCATCTATGATGATTGAAAGTTTTGCTGGGTATGATAAATTGGGCTGGCATCCGTGGTCTCTTTGAGTCTGCACATCTGTCTAGGCACTTCTGACTTTAAAAGTCTCCATTGAGAAGTCAGGTATAATTCTAATAGGTCTGCCTTTATATGTTGCTTGGTCTTTTCCCCTTGCAATTTTTATTATTCTTTCTTAGTTCTGTATGTTTAATTTTTTGATTATTATGTGCCTAGGGGACTTTTTTTCTGGTCAAATCTATTTGGTTTTCTGTATGCTTCTTGTACCTTGTTAGGAATATCCTACTCTAGGTTAGGAAAATTTTCTTCTATGATTTTGTTGAAAATATTTTCTTTGCCTTTGACATGTTTTTCTTCTATTTTCTCTATTCTTATTATTCTTAGATTTGGTCTTTGTAGCATGAATCCTAATTGGTCTTAGTAATAAAAACCCAGAGTTAGATATTGGGGTAAATGCTGAAAGATCAGAGAGACAAAGGAGCAAGCCACACCTCTTACCTTGACAACTCCTCAGCCTGAAAAGAAGGGGCTCCTGTCTCTTCCCACCTCATATTTCTCCCTCTGCCCAGCCATATCACTTCCTGTTTCCACCTCCCTAGTGCTTGGATTAAAGGTGAGTGCCACCCCTGCCTGGCTTCTATGGTTATTTAGTGGCTAGCTGCACACTCTGATCTTCAGGCAAGCTTTGTTAGAGCACAAACAAAATATCACCACATTTCCCCCTTTTGTCTAAAATAAAAAAGATTGTAACTCATATAAAAAAAAACTATATACAATAAGTACAATAACTATATACAATATATACAGGCAATAATACATCAACAATGTTTAGTCCATTAACAAATGACAAATAAAAGAAAACACTCTGTTATCTATCCTATCTTGGTGAGTCCAAAAGGTTGTACCTAATTCTCTTTCTATTCTAACTTGCATTACCAAAATTATCTTTTAATGTCTCTCAACTGTATATACTTTACTGTCTAGTGAATTTCTTTTTTGAATCTGGTAACAAGGAAAACTATAATTATAAAGTCTTCAATTCCATCAGAGACCCGAGAGGAAAATAATATTACCTGAGTAAGCAGGAAGTGCAAACAAGCGACTTCCAAAAATTGTGAGAAAAGACAGAAACAGCTGGCTGCCTGGACAGTCACCCAAGGTTCCTCTGTAACTTTGGGGTACCCATCTTTGGCCTACAGGCCTAGCATATTGACAGACTTTTCTGTGAAGCAGGATATTCTGAAGGGCTGTCCTACCAGGGTTAGGGTTAGGGTTAGGGTTAGGGTTAGGGTTAGGGTAATCCTTTCTTTTGTTTTCTGTTTGTCCCATTGGGAAAGCATACTGTCAGCAATTGAGGCAAGAGCACTTTCTTTTTTTATTTTATTATTTTATTTTTTCACAAATATT
>LZPO01034959.1:4522-20070 GCA_001675575.1 Neotoma lepida
TTTGGTTTTTTTCAAGACAGGGTTTCACTGTGTAGCTTTGGCGCCTTTCCTGCAACTCACTCGGTAGTCCAGGCTGGCCTCGAACTCACAATGATCCACCTGCCTCTGCCTCCCGAGTGCTGGGATTAAAGGTGTGCTCCACCAGCGCCTGGCTTTTCTATGTCTTATCCATAGGGACAATGAGGTTTGTCAAGATTATATGCTTCATTCAGTGTCTCAAAGCATGAAAATGCCAAGTTCTTAATAGACTTGAGATTGTTCAAGTTTACTAGGGCCATTATCCTGTATGGTTGGCTGAGAGATATTCTGAGAAAACATAAAAATGTTTTTTTCAGTGCAAAATTTAGAAAATATCAAATATGATCTTGTACATACCAAGAAATGTGAACTATTGGTTTCTTTATTTCATTCAGATGAGATGCAAAAGAAAACTGCCTTGAAGTATAATGCTTGAGTGTCCTGCATAAGTACTAAAAGTTGCCAGCTGTTCAATATCACCATGACTCACATTTTGAGCAAAGACTAATTTGATTATGACTCATAGTGACAGTTTGGTAGATACAATGACTTTGAAATGAAACAGGTGATTTATTCACCATAAGCTTTGGCTACTTACCAGCACTCTGGACTAAGGATTAGGCTCACCAGTAAGCCATTGAACATACTGTGATTGTTGAACATATTGTGACTGTTGACAAAATGTCCAATGATTTTTTTTGTCACCTGCAAACAAATACAACTTGGCAGGTAAGCAACTTTTTCTTTATTTTGAAGTTCTCCAAGTAAGCAGAATAAATTCACTATGATTAAACTTTGCCTTTAGAATAAATTAATGAAATCAGTGAAATTTTTAAATCGATGGCTATACTTATATTTAAAAGGAGATAAGAAAATAAATGAAGCTTAAAGAAAAATAATTTGCTCAGGAGAAAGAATTAGGAAAGAAAATATCAATATTTTAATTTGTTTTTATAGAAACAGCATGTGGATATTGTCTTGTAGTAAAACATGATTTCACACAATAAAAGTAGAAAGTCTGGCTTTTATCACCATTTTCCCCAGAAACAATAAGTATAAACAATTTTGTATATGCATTCTAGCTATGTACTTGTAAGAATGGGCATTTTTTTGTATCAATTGGGCTTCATGTGTCATTTTTCTCAGTGATATATTATAACTAAATAATATATCAGAGATCATCCTATGCCAGCCCACACATCACTGAGTTTCAAAATAACATTTTAATGTCTAGTGTGGATAGTACAGAAATTTTCTTAGCCATATCCTAGTTAATAGACACTTGAGCTGTCCCCCAACAGTGACATGGTACACATCTTATTGCATGCCACATTTTTTGGAAAAAATTCTAAATGCTTTGAAACAAAACTGAGATTATTTTAAATAATATTTGCATTGAAAAATTCTTGGAGACCCTGCCAAATTGCCCTTCTAAAATATTATCATTTGTCTAGTCCCCAACAACATGTGAAACTAAATAATCACTCATGGGGGTAAATGTTATTATAATTTTAAAATTTTATCATTAAAATAGACAAAATATTTTTCTTGTTTTTAATTTTAATTTTATAATTAGTAATTATAAGAACATGGTTTCAAGTATTTGTTGCCCTTATAGTCCTTCTATGAAATTATTTTTATACTTTTCTCCTTTCCTACTGGATGGTTTTGCTTTTTTTGTCTTAGTTTGCAAGAAGCTGTGCACAGATTCTGATAATTTATCTATCCATACTTTATATTTTACATATCTTTTTGCCTATCTCATACATTTTACTTTTCTTCATGATGCCTGTTGTTAAGTGGTAAATGTTTACATACTTAAATGCACTGAGCTTTTATTGTAGCCTTCTAGGTTTTGTGTTTTGCTTAGACAGTCCTTATTCACCTTTAAATATAAAAAGACTTTCTCTGTTTTTTCCTAGTATATTTAAATTTTCATAGCTTTTCTTCACCAAATCCTTAGTCACAAAATTTTTATGTAATTTAAAGTTTGGACGGTCTTAAAATGAGGTGGATAAAAATTGTTCTAAGGCGATTTGATAAATACTTCATCCATACCTCAAGGATTTGCTATACATCATATTACTCTATGGGCTCATGTTTGGCTTTAGACTTTATTTTCTTTCATTATTTTTCAAGCCTTGTGATAGTAACACATTCTTTTCATTACTATAATTTCAAGTATTGGGCAGTTTTTAACTTCCAATGTATTATATGAAGTATTTATTTTTATTCACTATTTTAAATAAAGTTTGGAATTAACCTATGCATTTCCATTAAAAAATTGATATAGTTTTGAAAAATGGAATCTGATAAAGTTTGTAGTTTATCTTGTTATGGTTCCTTTTTTCATTCATAAACTTAAGTATTTGTGCATTTATTTCATCTTCATTCTTTCTACAGCCCTGTACTGATCTGTCACAAAGTTTTTGCATCTTTTATTTATTTAAAAATCTGATGCCTACATAAGGAACAATAGAAATGAACAGGTAATTATGATACATGTACGGCAGCAATTCTTATAACTTCTGTATATCAAAGTTCATAATCAGTAAAGTAGAGAGGCAACCTAGAACATGAGAAAAGTATTTTAGAAGACTATATTAACTGAAGTAGTCACACAAAGACAGATATGCATGATTTCTCTTATAAGGGGTATACAAAGCAGTAAAATGTATAGAAACATAAAATAACATAATAGGAAGGAGTCATTAGGGCTCATGGATATTGAGTATTTGTTTACAGAATTTCAGATTGGCAACATTAAAAGATTAAGGTGATTGGTGGCAAACAATACTACTTCATCATACACTTAAGTATTCAGATACCCATTTTTGTAGGTGACATAGACCTTTTCCTGTTCACAGATAAGCACTGGGAGTATCCGGAATGTTAAGCACACAGAGTTGTTCCTTCAAAGGAAGGAATGCAATACCTGTTATCTTCCCAGAGGACTGGGATCAGACACGCTTTCTAGTCTGATGAACTTTGCACTATCTGTGTGGTCAGAGACCCACACTGGACCCTCTCCCAGATCCTTATTATAAGATTGGTTTTCTCAGTCAATCTACAGCATCCATTGTTATGGAAGGTGTCATGTGTATTTTACAAAGAGTTTTGATGTAGTCTCATTTGGTCTCTATTTAGCTTGTTTTGTTCACCAAGGAAATTTATGTATGCCTGATTGTGAATATGGGATTGAGTCAATTATCACCAGGAAAGTTTTCACCAAATTGTGCTGTACTTAAATATGCCTAAAACAAACCACTAAGGGTCAGGCTCTAGAAGTTTGAGCCAACATTGGCTACTTAGTTATATTGAACAGAACTGCTTTCTTGCCTGCCATGGATTATCTCTCTTCAGGCTTGTGAAGGTTGTAGAGATCCCTGCACATTTTATATAATGTGTTGTGTTACAAAAGACAAGACACTGAATTTTGGCTTAATAATCAAGTTAACTTTTTCTTTTTATTTGTTTAGTACTCCTCCTTCCATCCTTCCACCCTTCCTATCTCCTTCTGCCCCCTTTATGTTTTTGATTTTTGAAATAGACTCTCATTATGTAGTTCAAACTGGCCTTGAACTTGTCATTCACCTGCCTCAGTATTCTGAGTGATGGGATTACACTTGTGTGCTACCATTCCCCAAACATCTATATTTTATATGTTTTTTCTTTTTTTGTAAGTCTGTGCTTTAACTTTATTTGTACCAACCATATTCCCTTTATCACTGTTTCAAGTTAAACAAGAGGTGAGGTAATGTCTTACAACATAATTGTGGGAAATGCCAAAAGTTTCATTAATTTTCAGAACTGTTTATTTGTATTTAAAAATATTAGAAGATTATGAAAGGATTATAAATGCTTTAGCATTTGGATTGGTTTAATTCATCAGAATTGAAAATTGTACTATGATACACTCTCTAGTTTAGTTCTTTCATTTAAAATTTTCCATTGTACCACTATCAACACACCTGACTTTTTCCTAAGTCTTTTACTGTAACATTCATTATTTTCTCATTGTCTCCTCTAAATTTCAATCATAACAGTGCCTTACTGGCATGGGAATGTGTTTTTCAATAAAATATAGGTGAATTATTACTCAAATGAACACACACACACACACACACACACACAACTGAAAGCTCCTATTTTCTGGTTTGTTTGTTTTTCTGAGACAGGGTCTCTCTGTGAAACAGCCCTAGCTGTCCTGGAACTCACTTTGTAGACCAGGCCGGCCTTGAACTCACAGAGCCCCTATTTCCAAAGGATTGAGTTTAATACACACATATTTACTGTTGTTTTTAATTTGTTTGATATGATTCCTCATATCAGTTGTTTTTGCTTCTATGCCTTATGTATTGTTTTCTTTATCTTTGTTTTTTGTCATTAAATGCCTGCTGTACTCTGTCTAGGGATGGGACCTTGTGCAATTGTTTTTTCCTTTCTGTGTTAGCATGGTGATATTGTCATTGTTCTGGTCTTGCTTATGTCTATTTTATTTATTCATTATTTTACCTTATAGGTTTGGACATTTTCTAGCATGTATGTCTGTGCATCAAACACATTCCTGGTGCCCTGCAGAGGCCAGAAGAGTATGTCAGAACCTCTAGAACTGGAGTTACTGATTGTTATAAGCTTCCATGGGTGCTGGGACTTGAAACCAGGTCCTCTGGAAGAGCAGCCATTGTTGTTAACCACTGAGCCATCTCTCCAGCCCCTATTCATTTATTTCTATGAGAGACTTTCACAACAAATGTCCCAATATTCTGGCTCTTACACTCGTACATCCTCATCTTCAGGGATGTTCATTGAGCCATAGATGAAGGAGCTATGCTCCAGATTTATTCACTGGAGCTTGGCATCCCATGATCCATTGTTCTCTGTATTTTTCCAGTTATGGTCTTCTGTAATGGTCTCTGTTTGCTGATCCAAGGACATACTGTCATGTAGGAGAGCAAACTAGGAAGTATCCTTCCTACTTGGGGACCAGAGATAGCAGAGATAATACCTCTAATCTTAGTGGAAGTGTGAGATTCTGACAGGAAAAGGGGATTCAAGAACAAAACAAATCAAGAAAATGAATGAGCTAAAAATATAATACATATATGTGTATGCAAGACATATAAGATATATAAGAGATTTATATATATATATATTTATAAATATACACATATCAAAGGTATATATATATATAAGTATATATAAAAAATACATATAGAAATTATATATCACACAGAGCATGCTATACACTTCTGATCTAAAGACATATGTTGTGGAATATTATTTTAAGATATATTATATTTGTTTATGCTCTGGAATATTTGTTTAATGGTCCTGCCCCTCTCCAGGGCAGTGCTGGAGAGCTGGCCCTGTTGTCCTGGGTGAAGTAAAGCTAGCCCTGATGATGTGAGCTGGTCTTGCCCCTGCCCCTTGTCAGCTGTGAAAGGCAGGAGAGCTAGGCCCACCCCTTGCCTGGGTAGGGTGGGAGAGCTTGCCCTGCTGGTGTGGGTGCAGGAGAGCAGATGGGTTGACCAACTCAGCTATCATCCAGGCCCAGATCCTGAGCTTTGAGTTGGCCCACTCCAACCTCTTCCCCATCTCTGAGCTGCTGGAGTGAATGAAGGGGCTGTTCCTGAAGAACCAAAGCTGCGGGATCTCCATGACACAGGGCAACAACAGGATAACAGAGAAGGAGAGAAGCTCAGGTGAGCATCCAGTATTGATAGTGCAGCAGAAGCCAGAGACCTTGATCCAGTCCAATGATTCACAGCAATGAACATTTGCTAGTAAAGCTATTTTGGCAAAACGGTATATTGTGTGACACAACATGACACACTGCAGCTTCCACACTGAATCCACGGAGAGATTTTGTTTTGTTTGGGGGGTTAGGTTGCAAGGGCTGAAGGCTGATATGGAGGGATCAGGGGTTGAGTGGGATCAGGGTGCATGATGTGAAATTCACAAAGAATCAATAAAAAGTTAAACAAAAGAAAACAAGACAAAAACCTTACCAAGCTAACAACCATAACATATATGCAAAGGACTTAGTGCAAACCCATGCAGGCTCCTTGATTTCTGCTTCAGTCTCTGTGAGCTCCTATGAACCCTACTTAGTTAATATCTGTGGGCCATATTCTGCTTGTGTCCTAGACCTCTCTGGCTCCTATAGTTCTTCCTCACCTCTTCTGTGGGGTTTCCAAAGCTCCAAGGAGAGTAACCCGATTGAGATCTCCAATTTGGGTGCTCTCTCTCTCTCTCTCTCTCTCTCTCTTTCTCTCTCTGCCTAATGTTTGGCTGTGGATCTCTGCATTTTATCTCATCAGCTACTGGCAGAAGGCTCTCTTGATGATGATTGGGCTAGGCATAATGATCTATGACTATATAAGAATATCATTAGGAATCATTTTTGTTGATTTGTTTTTTTGTATCATAGGTCTCTGGGCTATCCAGCCTCCGGTTCATGATCATCCAGGCAGTGTCAGGCATGGGCTTCTTCTCCTAGTGCGGGTCTCAAATTAAGACAAGGCATTGGTTGGCTACTCCCACAAGTTCTGAGCTACCACTGGCCCAGTACACCTTGTAGGAGGGACTGTAGGCCAAAGATTTTTGTGGCTGGGTTGTTGGCCCTGTTTACATAGGATGGTTCAGGTTCCAAATTCTCCATTACTAGGAGTCTTCGATAGGGTCACCCTCATAGAACCCTGTGAGTCTCTACTGCACTGTGTTGTCACATCATCCCCACAAATGTCCTCCAATTCCAGTTGTCTATCTTCATATTCTCTCCCTTAATTCCTTCTCCCCACAACTGATCCCTCCTGCTACCATTCCTACCTGCCCCCAGTCCACTTGCAAAATCTGTTCTATTTCTCCTTCCCAAGGCGATCCATGCATTCCCCCACTTGAGCTCTCCTTGTTACTTAGCCTCTCTGGGTCTGTGGATTATAGCATGATTATCCTTTACTTTACAGCTATTATCCACTTATAACTGAGTACACACCATGTTTGTTTTTCAGGGTCTGGGTTATCTCACTCAAGATGTTTTTTTTTCTAGTTCCTTCCATTTGCCTGCAAATTTAATGATGTCATTTTTAACAGTTGAGTAATATTCCATTGTGTAAATGTACCACATCTTCTCTATCCATTCTTTGGTTGAGGGACATCTAGGTTGTTTCCAAGTTCTGGCTATTATGAATAAAGCTGCAATGAACATACTTGAACAAGTCTATTTGCACCCATAAAACACAGGAAATAAATAATCTTATAACAGCAAAATCAGAAGAAGGCAAACACACACATACACATCACCACCACCACTGCTGCCACCACCACCACCAACAACAAAAAACAGTAATTAACATCCATTGGTCACTGATATCTCTCAATATCAATGGACTCAATTCCCCAATGAAAAGATAGAGTAACAGAATGGATGGGAAAACAGGATCCATCTTTCTGCTGCATTCAAAAAACACCTCAAAATCAAGAATAAACATTACCTCAGGCTAAAGGGTTGGAAAAAGATATCCCAAGTAAATGGACCTAAGAAGCAAGCTGGTATAGCTATCCTAATATCTAACAAAATAGACTTCAAAATGAAATTAAAAAGAGTTGGAAAAGGACATTTCATACTCATCAAAGGAAAAATCCACCAAGATGATGTCTCAATTCTGAACATCCATGCCCTAAATGCAAGGGCACCCACATTTCTAAAAGACACATTACTAAAGCTTAAACCATACATTGAACCTCACAGTTTAATTGTGGGAGACTTCAATACCCCACTCTCACCAATGGATAGGTCATTCAAACAAAAACTAAACAGAAATACTGGAGCTAAGAGACGTTATAACTCAAATGGACCTAAGAGACTTCTACAGAATATTTCACCCAAACTGAAAAGAATATACCTTCTTCTCAGCACCTCATGAAACTTTCTCCAAAACTGACATAGCTTGCTTACAAAATGAGTCTTAACAGATACAAGAAAATTGACATATTCTTTCTAAGAGTGAACTACTTCAGGGTAGGGATTGATTTCATTTATCTTTACACCCATCTGTGGTTCTTACATATTTCAAGATATCTCAAAGGATCAATAACAACATTATGTTTGAAAACATGTCAATGTTCTGAGAAAGACATTATAGAACAAATTTTCGTCCTAATAGCAAACAATTTATAATAATAACATTTATGTCACTTATTACAAATAAAGATGATTATATATTAGATTATGATTGTTATTTTATATGTAATTTTCCTTTTTAACATGTATGTGAATAGTTGTATTTGCAACCATATTTATGTCAATGACTATTTTAATTTAACCTTATGTAACATTCATCACTTGTTAGCCACTGTTTTAGTCATTTTAAACACCATTTATTTATTTGATTTTCAGGAAAATCCTACGAGGTTAGTACTATGATTGTTTTATATACAAGGTAATTAAAGCACAGCTCAAGATAACAGAGCCAATAAATGGCATTAGACAGATTTCAGACCCCCTGCTTTGGCTCTGGAATTCTGGCTCTCAGTGTGTGTGAAACAGTGATTTTCAATCATTTCTTCATAACGAATAACACATAAGCTTTATTTTTATGATACCTGATACTCGCTAGGTAATAGAAAGATGGTACACTTTCTGTCTGAGGACTGATCAAAAGTGAGAGGTCAAAATCTAAGAAACGAAAATCTGACTTTGGCAGGGATCCCAAAGATTAACTTTGTGAAGTGGGACTGGACCATGGGAACAGGAAGAGCTGTAAAGAGAACGTGGTAGTAGCCTGCTGAGCAGCCAGAGAACAGCTATGTGAGGGAGAGGAAGGTAGAGCTATCAACCAGACTGTGCAGAGAAAAAGCAGCAGGCTTTGGCAGCAGGTGTGAGGGAGGAGTGAGAGAGAAAGGCACGACATTCCGGCAGCGTCCATCTGTTGTCTTGTTGCTTGTCTGCCAGTAGAATTTCGCCAGTGACTTCTGAATGCCAACTGCCCTTCACCTTACAGCATACTATTGTCAAACAATGATATTCTTACAAGGGAGGAAGTAGAGCTGGCTTGATCAATTAGTGCTTCTCTAGGGAAATAGTTTCCGTTTCAGAAACTCAAAATACAGGGCAGTCATCTTCATTGGAGGACCTTACGAAGTCTAAATCTTTGATTGCTAATGATAAAACCCACTCTCTATGTCTTCTCAAATCAAGAGCAATCAAAGGAGACTACAGACAGGAGAGCCATGGCCTAGAAAATCCCCACTTAGAAGAATGCCAGCAATATCCAGCTTTGCAAGGAGTATATCTCTGTCCCTGTGTAGGTACTGAAAAGGAACCGCAGTTCTTTTTAAATGAAGAAACGACTTGGATTAATCCATTGGATTCTCTTTTTGATAATGTTGCTTGCTTGTTTGTTTTTATTTGTGCTTTCTTTGATCAGATTGCCTCCTCTAGTCTATCAGTTAAATATGCTTTGTTGAGGGAAACGTGCCCTACTGGTTAGAACAAAGAGGGCCGCCACTTCTCTCCCTCCTTGACACTTTCAAAGGCAGGTGGCCTACCCCTGGGCAAATCATTCAACTTTCTGAGCTTTTCTGTTGTGCTGTGGGCTTCTGCAAAGCATGCTGTGCTTCCTCAATGAAATACCCACTCAAGTACAAAGAGTCAAGATGTGAAATCCTTCAAGCCTGCTGTGCCTGTTGCTTTCTCCACATCTTCAGATCAGCCTTTAAGATGTTAGTTGAGAAAGGTGTACAAACTTACAGACAGGCCTCTGTTAGCCCTCAGGTGAGTGACAAGCTATTGTACCTCAAATCCATTCTTAGTTCCTATTGCAAGACACAGAAACAAAGAACTTGTAAATGAGCTCTTGCTGGAACTAGACAACCCCACAACATTTTCCTCCACTTTGCTTCAGACACACACGGCTTAGATTGTCAAATTACTGCTCTGATTTACCCTGGCAGCTTATTACTTTTATTTTATTTTTCTTAAGTTCAATAAGCCAAAGAGAAATTACATTTGTCTTTCATTTGGTTAACTGTTGAGTCATTTCACTGTATCTTAAACCAACAGAAAAAAAAAAAAAACGTATTTCACGTAGGAGTTCATAGATATGTTACAGATGGTTGGAGCACAAGTCCTAAGGAGTTGACAGGAACATGGGGTTAATTGATTTCAGTATGTTTTAAAGGTCAATGCACCTTCCTTTCTGCTTTAGTCCAGGTCAAAGCTCCTGTAAACTAATGAGCAATTTTGACTTTACAAGGTCTCCTTAAACCCCAGACCAAATGTGTTAAATCTGCCCCAGGTTTCTCTTAACAAAGTGACAGCAGGTTTTAATCTTCCTGTACACACTGCAGCAGCTGTGCAAACATTTCATTAACAAAAGAAAAGTGGGAAGCATTAAACCCGTGGGTAATTTGAGCAGAGCATTTGATATCAGAAGACTTTAAGATGCCCCAAAGTGAAGACTAAATCTGTGCAACTTAAATTCTGCCTTATTTAAAAAAGCCCGGGTAGCCATCACAAAGAAATTAAATTCTATCTAGGGAATTAAAAAACATAAGAAGAGTCTGTGAATTAGTATTCAGCACCACAGTTTTCAAAAGCATACGTGGCAGAAATAATAAAACAAAGGAACTTTCAGGCAAAAATTTACATTCTGAATAGGAAAGCTATAACAAGTGAGGTGGGCAAGTCTTTAAATGAAAAAAACATAATATTTACATGGTGTCCTTCATAATTTTTTGGAATTATGTTGACATCTGTTCTCAAATATGAAATTGTTCAAGGATAGCTAGGAAATTGACACTAGAACTTTGATTTGTCTTAATTTTATTGCCATTAAATTAAATAGATGTATTATACTTATTTCGTAGTTTTCATTGTTGAGAGTTTTAATACTCTCTCATTGCTGACATTTAACTAGAGGATTTTGATATCAGAGTATCTGCCTATGGGTTTTAAGGACAAATCCTAACTGCTATTCTATTTCATTTTTATTTGAACATAACTCACACTTTATAAAAATAGAAACGTTTAATTTCCTATCTCAAAGATACAGGCTACTGTAAATTTACATTCTTTTTTCCTTTTCTTCCATGCAGTCCTGTCTAATCTAAGAGAAGAAAAGAAAATCACATTTGCTTAAGTCTTTGCATCATCAGTTTGATATCTCATTTCTGGTACTGTCAATAGTTCACTGTACTGTAGTTCTTTGCATATATTATATTTTTATATATCTTTGCATATATTCTATCACTCCCTGGTGAACTAATGAAGACTAACTTTGGGACTAAACTGCAGTCAAGTGTACTCACCACCAATTCTTGGTTGGACTTCTGTTCTGTTGAATATTTTTATGATTGTTTTGGTGATACAGTCTTTAATTGCTTTTCTTTATAATTAAAATGTAATAACTGTACACTATAAGAGTATAGCTTTTTATTCCCAACTGTATACTTGACCTGGATAAGAGTATGGGATTGAGAAATAAAACAACAACAAAAATGAGTGTTGCCTCTAAAGAGCCTACATTTTAGGAAGGAAAACAACACACTAAAAACAAACGTATTTGCAGACTCAGTTTAAAATATGTTGTATTAATTTTATATTAAATTCATTTAGATTTCATTTTAATAAGTTTCTTCAAAAGAAAATTTCTTGAGATTGATGTTAGAAGTTTCAATATCCATAATTCTCCCTTTATTTTTTCTGTAAGTAATATTAAATTTATTTCACAGACATTGTTAAATTCCTCCAAGATATTATGCCTGTGCACCTAAGAACCTGACACTGCAGAGACTACGTAGAGCTAACACTTTCTAAGATTTTCAAATTTCATTGTTCTTAGTTATGATCTGGATACTTTAACATTTCAGTGACTTAAGACCAGATATGATTTTTCATGTCTAAAATGGGATCCAAGGGAAGGACTTTGAACAAGTGCCTTATCTTTCATCATATTTGTGCACATAGATAGGACGAAGTGATTCTAATGTAGGTGATCTACAGATTATAGACAGAAAAACCTTACCTCATTCCTTCTCAGACTCACTGCCTGCCTATTGGTTCATTTTCAAAATAAGAGCATTTAGTCTCAAGAAATGACACTTCCTGGAAGCAGTGTATGGAGAAGTTACCCCAAAGGAAGTGACATTTGAGCTACCCCTTAAAGGATTAAACTAGAAGAACCACAAAAGCTCTCCAACAGGGAAAATGGGGGTGAGTAAAAGGCTCCAGGGATGAGAAGGAGCACATGCAGCCATAGGCTGGTGCAATACAAGAGATAGGGAGTTTGGCAAGAGTGGTTAAATATGAGGTCTGACCAAATGCAGACCCAGCTCAATGTTTTCCTAGCTGAGAAACCTCAGAAAGATGCACAAACTCTTTGAAACACAATTCTCTCACCTGTGAGATGGTGATAATAAAACTTGTCAAGCTGTAAGAACTGGGAAAGTCATGTGTAAAGCCAATTGCATAATGACAAGCACAAAGGAGGCCTTTAGGAAATGATAGCTTTATTCAGGATTGAATATGATTGAAATTTTCCCTTGGTAACAAGAAGTACATGAGCATAAGGTACAAAAAAAGGGGCTGTGAAATTCAGAAAGCCACAGCTGTTTATTTATGAATTATCAGGGCAATTACCACACAGTTGCAGCTGGGCTTTAATCCATTCACTCACTGAACTAAATCTATGCAGTGCTTAAATGTGACCAACACTGAACAATTCTAAGTTCCCCTTTTTCTTTTCCTTGCAGACACAGCTAGGAGGTAACTTTGTTATAGTTCATCAAAGAATAAAATGTCTAAATCCTGAAATCCCAGTTCGTTAAGAACCCAAGTTCCCACTGTACAAACAGGATCTTATTTCTCTGATAATGGAAACTCCTCATTGCCTGGGGGATGAAGTGAAAGTTCCTTAGTATAACCTGCACAACATCCATTGTCTGGCTGCTCTGTTTTCTCTCACCACTAATTTGAAGTAGCCCCTAATCATTTAGGAGAATGCAGCCTACTAGTACCTTGTAGTTCAAATGTGTTCTTGCCCCTCCATGGATAAACCTATGAGCTTCAGCCTAAATATTAAATTCTAAACATTTCTTTCATGAAATCAGTTAATTTCATAAGTATTTTTGAACAATGCTTGTGACTGGATTCCTGCTGAGCTCTGGCCCTAATCCTTCCTTTGTTTAACCACACCTTTTGTTTCTCTTATCTCCCTATGTGAATCCTGTCTGTGAGTCTCCTAAGGATCAAAGGCTTATGCAAAACTTCATTCAGGAAATCTGGAAAACCATGATACCTGAGAAACTGTGTTTGCACTTGACATTTTATCTTTGGGAGTTCCTTTTAGGTTGCTTGGAAGGTATGGAAATTAACTGGCTAAAATGTAAATAGAGAGAGAATAAAAATGCCCTTGGATAAGGGAAGGGGCTTCAGTCCTTCGAGGCTGGCCCCCCGCCAGCCATGAAAGGCTAGATTCTTAAGATGCCTCTGCGTCTTCTTTCCACAGATCCCATACACTCATGCTGCGACCCCACGTGACAAATGCTTAGCATTTAGAGAGTGCAACACAAATAAAACATTTAAATCTTATAAAGTTGTATACCACATTACCCTTTCACCCTGTCGTTAAAAGCCACAACCCAAATATATCATAGTGTTTTGGATCTTTCTCTCTCTCTCTCTTTTTAATTGATTATTTCAAACTGTAACTGTTAGGAAAGTCTTTCTCAGTTCAATGATGTTAGCAGCATACTATTAGTTAATGTTGCCAAGAAAGAACAAAAGAAGCACAAAAGTAGTATTAACCAATAAACACTTATTTACCAGTTTGCAGAAAAATATTTGACTTCCACTGCTGTAGGAATCATCTTTGCATGGAGGCACACACTCTAATTCTTACTTTATTATTTTCTACACTTGCTATCATACTGGGTAATGATGGGGTAAAATTATACACTTCTAGATAAGCACTGTTTGTCCCTACTTGGATTATTGCAAAACAGACATACTTGAGCCTCAAAGCAATACCCATTTTTAAAATACAGTCCAGTATGCTGGCAATGCACATGTATTTGATGAAGCAGGAAGGATGCAGATGTTTATCTGTCATAAGCCATAATCAAGGAAAGAAAGGTACAATGTGCTAGAGTATTGCAAGTACATTTATCTCTGTGCTTTTGCATTTAATAAAACATTGCAAACATCTTATTGCCATGATTTTCATTAAACATGTTTACAATTTCAGCAAATGTGAGAACCCCTTCTGAGACTGTCCTAATTTCTCATCTCACTGTGTAAGATGAGTGGAACCTTCCATTTGGAAAGTTGTCTTCATCTCTTAGTTAGAAACTTCTCCAAGAAGTTTATATTTTGCTTTATGGCTCCATAATTTTGTGCATACAATTATTTCCTATGAGTGTTTTGATTTATACTTTCAAAGTTTATAAATGCCGTGTGTTTCAAATGTTTGTGCAATTATTGAGGATTGTTAGGTAGACAAAAATCAGTTTTCATGAAGTCCTTGATCTGTGGAATTTTTTACACACTTGCAACATAACAAGATAGACTTTTAAATACAAGTAAGTAAAGTACTCATTTCAAATCCAGTATACAATGAGGACTCACTAATGCTGAGTGCTGTACTGAGTACTTTTTATATAATAACTCCTACAACCTTGTGACATAGAAACCACTGTTATTCATATATAGATGACAAAACTAAGGCATGGAAGGGACATGTGAGGAGATTAATATTTAGTCCATGTGACTTCCTCTAGTTTTTGCAACAAATGTGGATACCAAAAAGTGTGAACACCCTTGATACCAAGAAAACTCTGTGATTAAAACAACTTTGTTCATGAGGCTGTTGGCTTACTCCCTCCAAAATCATAAGGTCAATGCCCCTAGGCTAGGTGGTCTGGTTTGCCATTATAGAAGGTTAGGAATAGTTATCTTTTGTAGTTACGTACTCGAAGTTCTGAGTGCATTAGGGATTTTTCAAATTATATTGGTCAGCCTCTCATATTCTGGAGACAGAGTGCTTGAGTTCATATTATAGAGCTTCTTTTATGTGTTCTGTATGTCCTTAGGACTATTGTCTATATTCTTGGTCCCTTCGGCTCTTTATTTTGAACATATTGATATTACAGGCTTATTAAGATAAGAATATGCCAGAATAGGAAAAGGCACTCAGTATGTGTTAGTTTTTAGTAAGTTGCTTTCACTGTTCTTTTAATTTCTTCTCATTTTGGCAGCTAAGATTTTGTGATGGTAACTAGGCTTCATGTGTAACCCACCCCAAACTGTCTTCTCTGTGCACACAGGAAGCAGTCATGTTTGCTCAATGCAGTTTACATTTTGTATGCTATCACACTTTGTATTTGATTTATATTCACTTGCCTTTGTGGCATTGAGTAGTGTCTCTGCCTAATATATGGATGTCAATCATTCAGTTGCAAAGAGCATTGAAGTCAGGTAAAACATCTGCCTATTTATCCAGCATGGTCTTGTTCCACAATTCAGAATC